>JAVSBS010021325.1:227283-297656 GCA_033124195.1 Coracias cyanogaster
CCCCCCCCCCCCCCCCCCCCCCCCCCCCCCCCCCCCCCCCCCCCCCCCCAAAGAACCAACTTTAAAGTGCATCAGAAATCTTTACAAAATCTGACACTTTGTTCTTGTTAGTTCTTGATCGTTCTTTGCACTTCAAGGCCACATCCCCTTTGTCACTTCGACCACAACAGCTGATCTGACACTTTATGGTATGTACTTGACAAAACTGCCTCTACAGTGCCACACTGACTTGAGGGACAATTTCTGCTCCTTCCCTGCAAAGCTCTGAGTAGGATCACACCACTGAGTTCATTAAAGCAGAGGATCAGGCTTCAAACAGAAAACTTCTGAGAAAAGAAGTAAGCACATCTGTTGTGTAATCCCAGAAGAAAAGAGAAATTGGATGATTCGGACTCTAATTTCTAAATGTCTCACCCAGTTCTGCAGATTGATGATATTTATTCATACAATGCAAACATCAGAAATGCCAAGACTCTGATCCTCACAGATACCAGGGTACACTTTTTTTTTTTTTAACACTGAAAATCTTCAGTCCCTTTGGAGATCTGGGAAGAATTATTCAGCTACACCAACTACAAAATCACTTGTGGTGTTATTAGTTACTAGCCTTTTACAAAACAGAGAGACAAAAAATCAACCCACCATTTGCCAAAGACGTTGTGAAAGGAAGCCTTAAGAAGGACAGTGCCAGCAAGGACTAAATGAACTTGCAGTTTTTATGCTGATGAACAGTCCTGCAATCTTACGAATGCACTGAACAGACACAGGGATCCAAACACCATCAACATGCACCAGTTTGCATGCTTTGCAAACAGGACTGAAACAGAAATCACAGTTGCAGTATATGGTCTGGGAAGACAGTTCCAAAACCAAAATCTGTATGAAACCAAGAGAGATTTTTGAAAAGGTTTGCTCACTAGTCTGACTGCTCCTTTTGAAAATATACCTTAAATTTTCTACAGCTACAAAGTTCCACTCATGAGTGCTTTCAAACCTCAATTCTAAGTACAGACTTCCTGATCCTTTTTGTCAATAACATTTGCACATTCATTCTTTCCCTTATGCTGCCGTATCACTTAGAAGCCACAAAATTGTGTCGTCTATCTATAGGCAGGCAAAACGCAACAGCACAGCCAAATGCTCCAGCAAATCCATCCAGGTGCTACTGCTTTGGAGGCCCATCAGAGATGAGTGCAGTGTGGCTGCAAAGTAGATGCGCTGCTCTCCTGGATCACTGACCTCAAAGCATATGTTCCCAGGGAGACAGGTGAGTGTTCATGGTTCAATGTTGATGTCTCTGCATTTTAGTGCATGTAATTTGTAATTTGTAGAAGAGATACCTATGAAACCACAATATTTCAGCGCTCCTAATATTTTGTCAGCAAGGGTTGGGTGCTCTCCTTGTGCTGCATGTCTCATCTGTCTCTGGGCAGTTTATGCACTGTTGAATTGGGGAGTTTCTTCACTTGGGTTCAGAATGGAATCACTGCTCTCAGAAGCCAGCTACCTACATGCATCAGATTTCAACACTACTCAGTGCTTGCGTTTGGACCTTATTTCCTTCTGTATCAGTCCAACTCAACACCAGTATAACTCCAGCAAGAGCTTGAACACAAACCTGAGGAAAGCCCATGGTAAATCAGGTCCTTTAATGCTGGAAAAACCCTCTTATCCCAGCATTACAGGGATGAGATTCCTTATTCTCTGTTAAAGAGATGCATAGCTGAATTTCCAGAAGTGTTTTGCAGATGCAGCTCACATACTTCAGGGAGTGCACAAGCTACCGCCACTGAACACCACTTCTGAAAACCTGCTGAGGTTTAACCTCTTAGCACAGTCTTATCTGATAAGTGATCATTGTCTCCAGAACAGAAGATACTCAAATACTAGAACAACTCATGTGAAAATTAATACAGTGATTTCACATATAAACTGGAAGTAATGAAGTGTGCAAAACCTTTCAGAAATAAAAGACCTAAACCTTGATTTCAGGAATGAAAGCTTTGGCTGATGAATTTTCCTTCATCAATAAACTATTTCTCAGGGCTGAGTGAAATGGATATAAAACATCTGCACTTTTAAAACAATGTGTGGAGTGTAGGGCATGTTATCCAGGAAAACTGATTTCCCAAGTAATTACTTTTCTGCCTATTGAGGTTTCAAGCTGAGCAAAGGGTCAGTGATGAAGGACTGTGCTGCCTTGTAGTAAATAAGGTTAATGCTACTGTATAGCTCTGTTTTGCAGTCACAGAGCATGAGAATGAACCTAAGTGAAACTTGCAACACTTGCTCAAATATGGCTTGAAATATTACTCTCTGTATGCAAGACTAATCCTGTGAGACGGCCCTGACATCACCTAGACAAGCATCTGCACTGGAGATGAAGGGCTAAGAGATGTGAATTTTCAAATAAAGGGGAAAGAAAGCCCTTTTCTTCTCAGTTCCCATTTTCCCACTATCACAATTCCTGAAATACTATTTCCTTAGAAAATTCCATTTCTGTACGGTAAAATATTCCTTTACAGAGGAAAACAAAATGACACTCTGAATACACAGTCCACTTTCATTTTAAAATTCATCCAGCACGAAAACTCAGAATGTGTGTGAAGATCACAAAAACAAAAGAGCAACTCTTGAACAAGGCAAGGCTAACACATCTCCTACTAGTGCTCCTGGGAAGCTCTGGTTTGGGCTGATGGCCAAGAGTGCTGCCTACAGACCAAAAGTGAAGCCAGCCTCTTTGTAATCACGTACAAAATACCTTTGTTTCTCATACACACAATGTTTCTCTGGCTTATTACTCATGTCAGAATGCACTGGAAAATAAAAGCACAGATGAAAAAGATTCTGCTGTCCTGCTAAGGTCTACAATGGCAACTTGAACCACATGTTCACAATGAGAGCACACGCACTTCTGCATACATTGTGGTGCAGCTCCGAGACGTGACACATGCATCCACAGCTTTGTAGAGCCATCTGCTTTCTTCAGTTTCACTCTGCTATCCCGGTACAAAGCCTGTAGCCTTGCTTCACTTAAATTCCCCCTCGGCACACAGCTGAGACGGAAACCTTGCTAGTACCAACCTGACAGCACAGGGGAGATTTACCTGATGGGAGCTGACTCATCCCCTTTATCGAGCCAGTCCTGCGGTGGGATTATGTACATGCACCAGAGGCCCCAGTTATAGCCGTGGGCCGCGTTGGCATATTGCTGCACTTCAAAAGTGTTGTACTTGATATTGTCAATTGCCGGTAAGATGATCCGCTTTCGATCTTCTTTGATCCGGGTAAGCGCAGGTTCCACCCTGAGGACAATAAAAACAGTAAAATATTTTACAGCCATCTGGTCATCCCAGGTCCTGCTTTGCAGCCTGATAAAGCGAAGTTATCTAATACCAAGAGCCATAACCCTGTGAGATGGCAGCTCATAACAGCACAGCGGGACCAAATACAGATCACTGGCAGACACTGAAGAGGCTGGAGTTTGGTGCAGGATACTTCACACAGCAACAGCCCATGAATTATTACCCTTAGGAAGCTGTACCAAAGTTTAACAACACAAAATTTTACTGAACACTTATTCTGAGGCCTGGAGGTTGTCAATTCATTTTGCAATGGACAAACGCTGAGAGACACTACCACCAAGAGTAACTAAATGGTCTCCTAACAGTTACACCACCAGGATGCCTTGTAGTGATTAAATACCTGGTCCTGCTGACAAGGCCTGAAGAACAAAACATGCACAAGGGACTGAATGAAGGTTACTTAAAGGTTTTAATCTTATTTCTTAAGGACTGACCCCATCGGATCTAGTCTGAATGACAAGCCTGGCTGCATTATGCCTTCTAAAACCTCTTTGGTGATGAGAAGATTTGAATTGCCAGATGGTGCAAAAGCAGCAAACTGCACAAAATGTGCCATCATTTCAAAAGGCTTTAAAACATCCATGTGCTTTCAACAGAAGCTACATCCCAAAGTGTTTCAGGAAAAGAAAAAGCTTCAGCGCAAACATTCATTTCTGACCAAGGTAGTCTGAAGTTGCTATGAATTTCCAGAGAAACTGATCCAAAGAGGACTTACATAAGAGTGGAAAGCACTTCTCAGAGCAGTATTAGAAGCAGCCACGGGTCCACTCCTTTGTAACTGCATTTCCCCTTGAAAAAAGCTTTGAAGATTTTGCAGAGCTCTTACATGTATCTTTAAGGGAATGGTGGTTTGCTGCAATTCACAGAGGTAGTAGAATTTGAACACTGGTCTCTTCTCATTTTTATTCTGTTGGTGTTTAAAAGGCAACTGTGCCTTTGTGTTTTCAGGTTTGTTGCCTTAAATTTTGTGTGTTATCTTATATTTAGTTTGTTACCAGGTATTTCCTTCTGCAGGCCAGCAGAAAGGGACATGTTATGCAATTAATTCCATTTCCATTTTCGATTTTCACTGCCTCAATCTGAAGCACCACAAATTTTCTGATCTCTTCTGTAAGATGACAGCAATTTCTCTGTACTTGAATATGGCCAAAATACGTACACAGCTTTTATGTACACAATCTCCATGTTGCTTACATGAAGTCATGTACTGCTTTCTTCCTTTCTTTTTACCTCTCCCACATCAGTAAAAAGACACAGATTCAGTGAAAAAGACACAGATTCAGTGAAACCCTTAAGTACTGAGGAGCTACTTACTGCAAATAAACCATCACAAAACAATGTAAAATAAAAGCGTAACTGACAAAAAGACAAGATGTCAGAGCATTTCATTTGGAAAGAAGTCAAAGAGAGTTAAACTAGCTTTATTTGAATTCCTCTAGAAAAATGACATTTGAATTTATCAGCTGTATGCCAATAACACAGACTATGGAATTTTTAATAAGAAGGATCATCGGGAGCATGGTGGGAAGAGAAGAACGACATTGCAAGTTGCAGAAATCCCCTCTGGCCAGGCAGGTTATGAAGGAGATGTTTATCTCATATGCAACATGCATTGTTTTGTTACTCTACTTGATTTATTCTGGGAATAAATCAATGCATCCTTCATGACTGGAATGTCCTGAGGTCTCTCTTACTACTGCCTGTCACCCACAATTTTTGGTGTGTACTTCTATTGTCAAAACCCAGTCCTCCAAGGTACCAAAGACCTCCACAGAAGCATGAAAGTGCTTCAGCCCAGAGGAGGTACAGTGACTTCAGTGACTTCAGCTCGGGTTGTCAAGTACCCTTTTGGCTTTAAAATATTTTCTTGGTCAGCAGGACCATATATTGTTTCTTACCCCCCCTCCCCTTTTTTCTTTTTTGAATGGCATGTAAAGAACTGCACCCCAGACTCAAAGGAGATTTTTTGTTTTCTATGGGAGAGACAAGAAACAACTGAGAGAGATTCAGGAGAGTACAGTATGTGATTTCAAATGCCAACTCATGCCATTTTTAGGCCACATTCATGCATCCACATAAAGAGCCAATGTCACCTACCAAACCAGGATAAGCCATTTCTGTTATTAATACAAGATTATATTTATAAGTGTTTTAAAAAACAGTGGGTGGACAGCAGAAAAACGCTTGCAACTGCAGCAAAGCAGGGAAGAATGCAGAAAAGATGAATCTGCTTTATTCTTTCCATAATATCTGCTTATCAGGCCAGAAGCAGCAGAAGAAAATAAAGCAAAACACAGAGATGTCAGCCAGACACCCCTGTCTCATCATGAACGAAGTGCCTCCATGCATGGCTGTAGTAATCCCTGTGCATAATATCAGCAGGAGGTCCTCCCACTCCCTTCTGGCCTCTGAAACAAAGTGTTTCAAAATACCAAACGACAGGTATAGATGTCACTAACAACAACCCACTAATTGACTGGAAGAAGAATCCTCCTCTTTGCTGTTGTGGAGAAAAAAAATTACCTTGGAGCAGATCACTGTCCATGTGGAGCACCTGCAGCAGAAGCCTTGTTACAAAACTGACTTTGAGCTCCCTACCAAACCAAATTCCTTGGGAGGTGGCCCACATCTGAAGCCCTTGGGCATTGCTTCAACAGATTTGATGCAGTGGGGAAGTCACAGAGCAGAGGGATTATGTCCTCCAGTGAGATCTGGTGCACAGCACAGGGCACAGTCACACCCAGTGATCCCCATAGAATGCACAAATTTATTATGTTTGGGTCTGGTTTTCAGATCTGCCCTGCAAAGCAGGAAATCTGACTGCATGACTTCTGAAGCAGAAATCTGTAAATGGGTTTCCTTTGTAAGAATCAAATTCTGTCATTTTTATTCACTACCATCTGCTTCTGGAATCAGGTCTTTGACAAGCAAGGAAAGACTGAGAGGTTTTAAAACTATTTTTATCTACTTGATTAGAGTTCTTTGGTCACCAAATTCTCAAGTTCTCAATTATTGGAATGCTTCTGTTGATACAAAGCCAGACAGTTTAACCACCATATTTAAAACTATCCTGAAGTTTCTGTGTTCCTTCTACAGTTCCTCCTTCTGTGCTCATTTTGCAAGTATTTTACTTTGAAGGGTAGATTGAGATCGTGTAATGAAAAAGCTAAAAGATATAAAGAATTACTCTCCCTTAATGTCAGATGTCTGCAATAGACCCCCCACATTCAAGGTAATTGCCTCAAACTTTCATTCTCAGCAGAGAGAGGCAGAGGCTGGCACTTTTATGGTAAGATGCTTCTCATAATAATGTAGACACTGAAAATAGGTGAGATTAATAATGTTCCAGAGGAGCCTATTTTGAATACAAAGGGAATTTAGCCCGCTACTTTGCAAGACAGCTTAAAATTGGACTGTTGAAGTGTATCCCAAATAATGGTTAGAGAAAGAATGTGAAGACAATATTTAACAGTTGCTCTGATTTTCAACCTTTAATCATATTTGTGATTGTGTTCATCTGGTACTTGTGTCTTGGAAATGCTAATCTGGGTTCTCATTTTGTTCATAACAGGAAGAACAATCCGTTTGCAGTTCTGGTGCTGCTCTCACACCAGCCATCACCAAACTACTCCTGTCACTCTACGCTTGCCTGAATTCCTGTGTTTCTCCAGTTGTATGGCTTACATTTATTACCACCTGACTTGGTGCTTTGCATCTGAATGGCACAAGAAGGGATCTCTAGATTGTAATACAACAGTCAGATCAAAATACATGCTGAAATTTCATTAATCTTTATCAAGCTATTAAATTTGAAATCTCAGATTTTGAGCTTTCACAAAATCTGAGGTGTCTGAAAGTGATGGAAGTACTGTTTCATTCCCCCGCACTCAAGAAATGTAAATTTTGGAGATATTACTACTTCAAAAAGCATTGATATCTCTACCCTCAGGTTACAGATGAAGTAAAATGCCATGCTAAGGTTATGGAGTGAATTGGTGTGAAGCAGCTGCTGGAACTTCATTTTCTCAACCTCCCCCCCTCCAATGCAGGTGACTTTCTTCCTCTGTCTGTATCCATGTGTGTGGAAATCACATCCCTGCAGGCATTAGAACAGGACAGGTTCACTATCTGGACAGAGTGCACATCTACCTAACTTCCAAAATATGTTCACATCCATGAATAAGAAAGCAGGCTTTGAGTGACAGATGGAAAGAGAAAACCCAGTGCAGAGTTATTCTTTGTTCCTTAGCAAAACTCAGAAGGGAGAAGCCTTTTCATTAAACATTGTACACTTGCGAGATTTCACAGCGTGTCTTCCCTAGCAGGGACAGCAGAAACAGCAAGAGGGGATTCAGATGCCAAGCCCTAGCTCATCTCAGTGAGATCTGCAAAAAAATTCAAATCCCAGATTCTGCCAATGCCCTCTGCACCACTGACACTGCTCGTGCTCTTTTTTCCTGCCTGCCACGTTCCCAAGGTAATGGCCAATGAAGAAGGACTGTAAGCTTGAAGAGAACTGGGCAATTGACTGTGTTTTCATTGCTTATCTTAGGTAATCCATGAAATATAAGGGGTTTTTTATTGCTATTCATTGCTAGCAAAGTCCAGCCTTGGAGTAGCTCTATTAGGCTCAATGGACTTACACAGTGTCTTTGTCTCTGGAAGCTGAGCTGCACATTCATCAAATCCTTTGTCAACTTTGCTTGTAATTCTGGCTTTGTCTAATTGCTTCAGGTTTTTGAAAGGGTTATGATTAAATCTTTCCTAGTAATTTCTAATTTTCCCCCTAATTTTAAACTGCTACATTATTATGTAAATTTACATATTCTCTTTATAGACATCACTGTTCTTTCCCTTTTTTTTTTTCCCCTCTTCTCTTGTTTTTTCCACAGTGCATCTGCACAAATCAGTCAGGTGCTCCTGGCAGTTCCCAGGACTAAAAGGACAGAGTGGAAGAAGTTGCTGAAGTCCAAGTATGGTCAACATGCTATGCTGATGAGCTGCAATAAGTTGTTTGAGTATTTCCTTTCCACATGGCCACTGCTGGCCGTGAGGCAGGATTCAGCCCTGCCTGACTAGGTACCTAAGCCAGATGTGAATTTTGATATTCATCTCTATTGTTAACAAGTTATTTACTGGAGCAAGACGAAAAATTCTTCCAGCCATATTCAATAGACATGATGGATTTCAGTAAACTAAATATAATTAAAAGATTCAGCTTTAAAGGTAGTGTTTCACATCATCCAGTTCTTTTTTCCATCTAATAAAAATGAAGCAGACAGTTTGGGCTGGAATTTGAGTGACATAAGAAGTTCCTCCCTTCTACCTTCTCTAAAAATATGTCTTTGTCAGTGTCGTCTCGCTCTGAATAGACTGCTGGTGAATGGTTAAAGCCAGAGAGAAAGGACAGTAAATTTAGTTCTCTTCTAGACTACACTAGCCTAAAGGGTATTTTCACTTGGGTTTTATTTCTCTGAAGCTGTTCCAGAAGTACAGCAACACACTGCTGAAGTCTCATTCCCAGGACTCAGCCTTGCAACTGACAGTGCTTGGTTGGAACTCCACAAAGCATATCGCTGACTTTGGTGGGCTTCTCACAGGCACAAGGACGTGCTGGGAGGAACATCCACAGCAGGAACCTTGCTAAGTGATGACTCCTTACAGAAAATCTCTTAGGGAATTTGTGGAAGGAATCTCTGATCAGTAATAAATTCACAAAAAAAGGTGTCAATTTGTCAAGGACTATTGAGCATATCACTAAACATAGCACACGTATTTAACACTTTTGCCTACCAGTGGATCAAATTCTGGATTAATATTGTATTTTCCAAAGTGTTGAGTACCCGTGATGACTTCAGTGGGAGCTCCAGCAATGCCAGTACTGTGGGCCTCACAGAATAAGATAAACATTAGTTAGGAAAAGAGTCGGAAGGCAGAATTTAACTCAGGGTATAGAATAAGCCTGTAAGAAGATTGAGAGCAAAGGCAGTGGCCATACTGTGATAACACAGGCTTCTCTAATCCCATTGTAAGTCCATCTCTGAACATATATGCATTCTGTATTTAATATTGGGCCAATTCAGGGCAAACCCCACAGGAAACCACAGCAAACAAAAATCATATGCAGTCTTGCATCCTTATCAGATTGCTAGAGAGTTCATGCCAATGGGGAAGTCTGATTTTTCACAACGCTAAAAAGAATAGCTTCTTCCTGATAAAAACAAGTTAGTAATGAGCTCCTCAGCACACGTAATTATATAATCCACTTTTAAAATATATAAAGACACCTGCTGACTTCAAGCAGACTTTTAAAAAGGCACAACATAGGAATAAATGCATGCCATCTAAGAGAAACCACACACATGCCTCAGGCCAGATACCTTCTGCCCAACTCTTCTAGTTAATGACTTCACAACTTCAGGGTGTCCTGGGCTGAGTTAGAACAGAACTAATTCTGTTCAGCATCCAAGGAGGACTCTGTCCATTCTGCCTTTGATCGCAATCGGTGTGTTCCTGAATCCAGATCCCATCTGCCACTGAGTCCAGTCTGGGACTTTCCCAATGACTTCTCCACAGCACCAGTGGTGATGGTGATGTAGTTGCTATCAGAGGGGTGGAGTTCAATACTGGTTTCATATACATTTATATATATATTTCATTTTATTATTTTAATTAAAGCTGGTTTAGTTTTCTTTTCCAATCCACAAGCCTCTCTCCCTTATTCCCTTTCTCTTCCACTTTGGGAAGGGATAGAGACCATCTGCCATTTGCCTAGTGGCTGGCCCAGCCTCTAAACCACGACACACAGATGCTTAACTAACATGCATCATCTAAGGAGCGTACCCAGAATACTTTTCAGTTCTTAGTTAGAATGATTGTACTAGACATCAATAACTCCCTTCCCCTCATCATCCCCAGTGTCACTTTCTCTGAATTTGTCCAAAAGTACATCCCTTCATAAATGACCAGAATTGCATTGGGAAATGTCTCTCAAATTCTGCCCTATCTCAAGTGGGTACACAAATACCCAAATCTCTGGGGTTTTTCTTAGAGAAGCATGCCTTTATTTGCTCTCCACCATCACTATTCTTTTACTCCAATAAAAATTAAGAACTAACATAAAAAATCCAAGTGTATTTTTTTTCCCTTTCACAGATCAGAATTTCTTCTATTCTTTTCTTGCAAGGACTTAAGGAAGACATAAATGAAAGACAACATGATCTCATCTGCTAGATTTTATGGTTCAGTGGGTTTAACACTGTATTTTACTCTGGCTGTACCACTGTCAGGTACCATGAAGTAAAAACTTAACACAGAAATGTAAGAAAAAAATCCGTGTAAACAGAAAGCTTATTTTGCATGTGATTTTATACACTACCTCACATTTCACTGACAATATACATTTGTCAGATGCAGACAAGCAGATCTACTGACATATATAATTCTTCACTGGGGCCGACTGAGGAATATTTCATGCAGAATGCCTTTCCTGTAAATAAGTGTTCAGAGAACTAAAAAAAATTAATTTTATACTCCCTTCCTTGGTCTCTAAAAGGAGAAGGAAATTCTCCATCTGTTCTACCTGACATCTCTATCAGCAGTCCTGTGTGTGTGCCCAGGGAGGTTTCAGACCTGCAGCCCCCAGCCAGAATGATGTGAACACGGCACAAATGTCTGCTGGAGAGTTAAAGATCAGCTCTTTGGCTGCCAAATGTGAATAGCTCTTTTCTGCACCACTGAAAAGCAATGAGGATGCTTCAGTGAACACTCCAGGTTGTTTAGGTAGATGAATAGTTGAAGTTGCTTTTCTGGCGTGTCCTATGTATGTAAGCTGGCACTGTCCCATGAATCTGAAAGGCCCACATGGCTCATGTTGCAAGCTTTCCTCTTCACTCAGATAATATTAGTTCACTTTTGCTACCTAAAACATGTATTCCATTAAATTACCAGATTGATTCCAAATGATGGCAGAGGCTTTGGGTGAGAAAAACCTCCCTTAATAAACACAGGTCCTTTCCTTTGCATTTGCATAAATAAAACTTCCCAGGTCAAACCTAGCGTGGTACCAGGATGTTGCAAAGAACCATGTCCTGAGCAGGAGTGATATGATAAGCTTGAACGCTCTAGAGGGGAGGGACCGCACAGGGTAATTCACCCTCACCTTCAGTGTTTCTCTCACTAGAATGAAAGAACCACCTGGACCTTGCCAGGACCCCAAAGAGCCATCTGAGCTTGAACAGGGCAGACGGGGAGTTTACATGCAGGAAGAGATTGGCCTCCAACATTGCATGCAAATACTAACAAGGAACTTTCAGGGGTGCAAAGACATTGTGGCTTTGCCCTACAAAAGCATAGTCAAGTCTCTGTTACAGAGCACTTGTGAGAACCACTGCAGCAAATTGCGCTCCATACTACAGTTACAAAACAGCATCTGCACAGTATCATCCATAGACCCAAGGATCTTCATCTTTAGCTCTTCTTCTTAGTTCATTTAAATATCAGTTTTCCATATTTTTAAAACACTGCCAGCTTCAGGGATAATCCATAATAATGGGATGTGTGTGGACAATCTGATAGATACTCAGCTTATATTTCAGGTCCTCTTTTTCACGTCAGGCTGTCTCTGTCTCTCCAGTATATTGAAATATTTTGATTAAATCCTCTTACTCCACTGATACTCCCCCTTTGTCTGGCAAAATTTTAATTACTACAGTACTTCATAACTCCATTCGGTGCTCTGATACTACTTCTGTGATAGGAGCAAAACCAGTTCCGAAGATAGAAAGTAAGTATAATACTCTATCATTATGTCTTCTTTTATGGCTCCTAGCACCCTTTTTATGGCTGCTAATATATTGTGGTCTCCGGCTTTCACTTACTGATTTCTGCTCTCCTTCTCCTAATGTGTCCCTTTTTTCTCACCCAGAGAATTAATACCCCATCTCTGCTATGTCTCTTTCCTGCTCCCAGATATAATCTAGTGCATTTCTCCTCTCCTTGCCATGTTATTCTTTCCCATCTCTCAAAGAGAGGAGTCTATATAATGCTCTACATCTTCTGCAACACACTTAGCAGCCAGGATGCAGTGGTCTGTACTCAGTGTTACTGTGTGTTGCTTAATGCACAGTGGGTGGACCTAATAGAAAAGTCAGAGCAGGAATGCTGAAATCTTCAGAGGACTAAAGGGAAAACTGAACTATATAACCTTAAATATACCCTCAGAGAGGAATGTGCAGGGGCTTTTTTACCTATTGGTTCTGCTGGGTTGCTGACTCAGATCCTGACTCCTATTGACATTAAGTAACCATTAAAACCAGACAAGGTTCAACTGCAGGACAGGTAGAATTTTACATATGAACTGTACACATACATTATCATGTAATTTTAATTTAAAATCACATTTTAGAATTAATAGTCATGGTCTCCCTTTCTGCTAGTCCTCTCCACTTTTGCTGTCACAGCAGCAGCATTGGCTCACACTATCAAAAGCCTTAAGGGGAATGGGTCAGTAGAAAATTTCTGCTCTGCGCTAATACATTTCAACACCTGAGAAGCTAAAAAGCAGCAATTAAGCACAGCAAAATAAATAATTCAGTAGTTAATTTGACCTGCCAGATTGTAGAGTATCTTTTTTTTTATATTCTACCAGATTGTATTTTAGTTTAGAAGAAGTGTCCCTGGAGAGTAATGCTGTGAGAGCCTGTAAAATGCTGTAGTGTGATATAAGGCAAAAGCTCACCTATAAACGGGGCAACTGTTGTTTAAAGAAAAGATTTTTTTTGTTGTCAGAGTCCTGCATATTTCATGAGAAAGTGATGAAGTCCTCTGATTCTTTATGAATTAATCTGCCAACTGATTAGGCAGGTAAAGCAGTCATAGATTGGAAGACTAAAATTGCACTGCAGGTACTTGACTTTTAGATGGAACACAAACCAAACAAAAAGCTAACGCTCTTTTCTATGGTAAAGGAATTGGCTTCTTTTTAATTGCCTCACAAATAATCCATAGACAGCTTTAAGTGGGAGCAATCCATGTGGCCTCTGAATACATGAATATACATTGAAAATGGGGGGAAATATTCATGCAAGACGAGACTTAGTAGGAGAACAGAACAGCTGTGCTTTAACAAGACAGTCCCGCCTAACTACTGAGTTCATAGGGCTATGGAGCAGGGGTAGTGTTAACTGGGTGCGAAAAAATACAGCAGTCCTGGTGGAAAGACTGTCAGTCCCTCCTAGTAAAAGAAGATGACACAAAAATAGAGATGACAGGCAACTGCACGTGCACAGGTGGACAGAAATAAAACTAGGAGGAAACAGGTAAAACAAGGATTAAGCTGGCTGTCAGCAGCCCCAAAGGGTGAGAAGAAGCACCAGGAGGGAACACTCTGAAGCCTCCACATGCAGCCCTGAAACAAAGGGATATGTGATGCTTGCGGTGCATGTTTGCTATCCTCATTCATCCTCTGCGGCCACTCCAGAAGCCAAGTGGTCTCAAAGCAGCTGCACAGACTGGCTCAGCAGTATTACTGAGACTTAAGAGCACTTGTTGAAAGGAGAGTACACCAGGGAGGATGCAGTAAATGCAAACACTTTTTATCTCAGAGATACACACTCTCTCACTTACAGAGTAGTCTAGGTTCTTGCTATGCTGATTTCAACCCTTTCTGACATTAATGCAAACCTTAATGCACTAAGGTGAAGAAAACCCACCCCAATCAAAACCCAAAGGCAACCACAAAACCTTTTCCTGCTTACTGACACCACTGCCTAGCTTCTCTGGGTAGAGCACTTCAGTAAGATTTTAGTGTCCTTTAAAGAAGTGATAACAAAATTCCCTGCAAGGCTCGGAAAACTGTAGCTTGGGCAGGACAAGCACTGGGAACAGCACCTGGAGCATGCTCTCCCCAGCCCTCAGTTCTGTCCAGTAGCTGGTATTACCCTACACAAACATTTGCAATGATTTGAAAGGTGTAGTTGCTTTAAAACTAAACAAATAAATTAAAACCAGCTCTTAAGCTTCTAGAAAATTACAACTGCGATTATAGTCTTTCACAGTCCCGGAAAAAAGCACAGGGTGAACGTAAAACAGGTGCCCTACAAGACTGACTTTATTGCATCTTCCATTTTATAAAGATATTCATGAACATATAAAAATAAACACTCTACTTCTTTGCAATTAAGTTTCTCTCTGGTTGTAAGTACAGCTATTTTTAGTTTTAATTTGGGGATATCTCCCAGAACTGCAGAGCGTAATCAGCTCCACCATAACGCTGCATCATCATTATCAAGTACAAGCCTATCTTTGGAAAACACACATTTCACATACTGAAGGTCCCCCAGCTCTTTTCCAGCTGACTGTACACATCAGTTCTTTCAGTCCTGACACCCAGTAATACAAATATTGGCCACTAAGTGGTGCTGCAAAGATTTACTCCAACTGCAGATCTGGCCCATTGAGCCCAGCACTGTGCTTGGCACATCAATGCTGCTCCCTTGAAAACAAAGGGGATGAGAAAAGGCGTGCTAATTTCAAGCTCCATTAAAAATGCAGGAAATAAGTCAACGTTTCCCTCAAATGTAAACACAAGAAAATTCATAAGGAAATCAGATTGGTATTCAAATTTCTATAAAGAAATGATAGAAAAGAACAAGGAAATTAAAAATAGTACTTGAAAGCACGGGTCTGCCTCCAGCCCAGAGCCTCCTTAATGGTGTCTCCCCATCTGACTGCTTTAGAGGTTTCATATTCATTCTGGTTTAAATTACTTCTCTCTCCACTGAACTGTACTAGAGCAGGCACAACAGCTTTTTTATGGATCGTGCAGCCACTGCAGAAGATTGTCGGCAATGTTGAAATTATAAAGAATATTATTCAAAAGTAATTGCTAATGTGATAACACCAGCCTACAGTTGTCTCGTCTCTACAGTTTTGCAGCTTCCCTGTTGCTGAGCAAATCTCTTGCACAGTCTTTGAGACACAGGGCACAGTGTGACAGTACCGCTCTCCCTGGGGGAATAGTCAACAACTTACCAGCCAATGTTGAATTCAACGTGAGCATCAAAGAATCCGACGACAGGAGAGGTTGCTGCTTTCCAGCCTTGGATTCTGGCGCGAATCAGTCCTTCTCGTTTGTTGTTGCGCACTATTTTCACCAGACCTGGGTATCTTTTATTGACATACTGGTCCAGATTAAATTTTAGCTCAACTGTAGGACAAAAAAACCCCCACAAATATTCAGAATGAGAAAAGCCCAGCAATGTTAGGTTTTACTTTGATTTATTCTGCAACGGAAAGGGAAAGAGATTCTTAAATATTCCTGAACCCTTAGTCAGTCTCACAGATAGAACCTAGGTACTTCAGTTGTGGCATGGACTAGTTCTGAGGGTATCAGCTCAGAGAAATTCTCCATGCATCAGAGTAGTTACTGCTAGACTTGCGCAGGTTTAATATGGCCTGATAGATTTGAGTATCGTTTTTGAAGAGGTAGTTTGTCTAAATAGACATTTGTCTACATTTGTTTTAAACAGCTACTATTCTAACTCTCTGCATCAGGTTACAGCTGTCTTTGGAAGGAGCAATTCTGACCTCACAGCAGTGTAACATAGGAGCTTGGTGTCAGGTTCTTTTTTTTCTGATTTATGCTATTCAGTAAGAGTTTGAAAAACAACCTCAATGGATTTTAGGTCAAGACCTAATTCAGATCAGAATTAATTTCCCTTCATTTTAAGAGTTTTCCCTTAAATATAATTAAGACTCCTCAATACCAAGCTTCTTCCCCATTGAACTAAATGGATATTGAAGATTTCAAATAGACTTCTTCCCTTTTTGTTCATTTTCAGGCATTCATCTCCAGATGGAGCAGAACACATTCACTCCTTTATAAGCCTATTGAAATGAAGCTGAATAAACAGGCAAATTACTGAAATGTTCTCTGTATTTTTTTAAATCAATCTAGCTTGATAATTCATTTACACTGCAACTTATTCATAATGAGAATTTTACTCAAATATATTTATTAGGAAAACTAGTAGAAGCTTCCAAGTCATTAGAAGCCTCATTCTTGTGATACATATTACACAGTAGAATCATTATCATTGGAATCAAAGACCTATAAATCTCCAGTTATCTGGAAGAATGGCAGAGAAAAGCCATATAAGACTTCACTGAGAAACAATGAGTTCAAGTCTCCTCTGTATTACCTTGACTCAAACACTTCACAATCTCACATAATTAGTCTATAGGTTATATTGCCATAACTGAAAGTAGAATTGGACAAAAGGTTTCTTAAATCTGCAGATTTTGGAACTTATTTTTTGTTTTAATGATTTGTTCTATCAACCCTACTTTCTCTCTAGAGATCTTGAAGAGGAACAGCAACTTAAAACTGAAAGATTTCAAGCTGTTGATCTGTGGAGGAAACGCTAAACTTGAGCCTTACTTTAACAAGTATGATTTGAGAAGCTCCAACAGCTCTAGAAGTCTAAGGTATAAAAACTTAAAACATTGCTAGTCTGAAATCTGAAACTGAAGAAATTGTCATTCGAATATTAAGATTGCCTATACAGATGTCAATCATGCTGAAAGGATTTCAGTGAAATCAGCAGGCCTTATCCACATAATATTTATTTGTTATACAAATAGTTAATATTTACTTGCAGCTTTGTGCAAGGGGCTCAATCAACCCTCATCAACAAAGACAAACTCTTATAAGTTCTACTGACTTCAATAGACGTATGCTAGTTTACACCGACTTCTAATCTAGCTTATTAGCCATAAAACAATGGTTGCATGTAAAACCTTCCTCCCTGAGCTGTTTAAATGCAGAATAACTCAATGCAGTTTCAGCCCAAAATTAACAAAAAAAGAAGCATTTCCGCTAGTAGTGGCCAAACTCCCTTTAATTCACATTTCATATCCATTAACCACACAGGATGCAATACTTAGAGGAAAAGTTACATATGTTCACCATTGTCACTGTTGTCATCCACCAGAATGATCTCCTTGAGCAAGTGCGACGGGGTGTGATTGACGACACTGTGCACAGAGCGCAGGATGACAGAGAGTGCCTCATTTACAAATATAAAGACCACAGAGATCTGGGGCAGGTCATCTGGGTAGGTCATCTGTTTGCACCTGGAGAGAAGAAAGAAATAATTAAAACCCAAGTAGCCACGGGGAGGTAAAATACACTGAAAAGTTTCTTCTCCTTGTTGGTCTCCAGGTTTTGTAGGCTTTGTTCATTCTAACCCCAAACAAAGATATGCTAAAAGATCCAAAGAAACTACATAGCTAGGAGTAGCAAACTTTCCATGAAACCAGTGAAAACCAAAGTTTATCTGCATGTACACAGACTTGTAGCAGCTCTCATGCTCTGGAAGCTTAGAAGCATGTCTTGAAAAACCAAAGGAATATCAATGACTTTGCTCAACAACAACCCAGAGAAGGCCCCCAACATTATAGCTTGTCTGCGCTGCCTGGGGAACCATCAGAAGGTCTGCTGCCAACTCATAATTAGATATTATACTTCTACAACCATGAGCCATTCAAGCAAATTTTGCATTTGTCCATACAAAGAGCACTTGCCATCCTTTCTGATTTTGCAGTTTGTGCAGCAATAACACATGCATGATGTTTATTGTACAGGCATGCAGTTGCTGAAATATATGCACGCAGATCTGCTCCGAGTCAACACCTTGCCAGGCAGCTACATCCTGAGATTCCCAATTCCTTTTTGTACTTGCTCACTGACACATCTCTGTTACTATAGACCATTTTGAGAAGAAAAAAGAGTCCTAGAGAAGTCACACAGCACAGAACAGAGCTTCTGCTTCACAGAATCCCAGCCCATGTCCCTCTGTAACACCATATTGCCTTATTTTAGTGGAATTATCTCACACTAGCAAAGATGCTAATTTAAAACATTACATATGTGGTCTCACAGTCAAAAGCCATTCAGAATTACTATAGCTGTTACTGAACCTGCTCTCTAAAATACTGCTAATGATATCACAGGAAATGACTTTTCTTGCTCTTATCAAACTTTCTGACCCCTTTGCTCATTACTTTGGCGTAACAATCACTTTTTTTTCCCCTGCTATCAGCAGTCATGAGGATGGGGAGGGCGGCAAAGGCCTCTGGAAATCAGTTATGAACTCTAGTAAAGTGCAATTATTCGTAATTCCTACTCATCCTAGTGCTATGGGCTCAGAAACCTGAGTACTTGTCATTGATTACGGCATTACCATAGCTACTTACTAGCAGCTTGCTGCTGGCCTGTACCGTGCAGAGGACCACCGTGTAAAACTTCTGGCTAAGCAGCATTCTTACACAATCTATAAATAAACCTGGAACAAGGACAGAGATTTATAGGGGGCGTGAATGCTCTGACACAGCCTCTTTTTTAATTCCTTTTTGAATGTAATTTTCCTCTTGACCACACCAACATGTCAAAGAAGTCCATCAGGAATACTTCAATAACAGGGAAGAGCCATCAGCTAAAAACATGGACCTTGCAAGGTTTTCTTTGATGAGGGACATCTTTGATCTGACAGTAATTTGCTTCAGAGCCTCACTTGTATCAGCACGACATAGAAAATTGCATCTCAGTAAATTGGACTGGTACCCAAGGAGTGGGTGCATTGCTGGTAGAAGTGAAGCAGAGGAGGGATGGCACTCCAGGCTGTGCATGCTGGCAGGGTCCTACATCAGCACTCAGAGCCAGAAGGAAAGAAGGGAAGCAAAACAACCTGCTACCTGAAGTCTGGACACAACAAGGAGGCTGCGGCAGAGGAGAAGGTGCAAGGTCAGATGAACACACATGTTAGACACAGAGAGGCGTGCATGAAGGAATCAAAGTATTTTGCCTAAGAAAAGACAGGGAACCACTGAAATAGTACAAGAGCTCAGTGTATTAGGCTGGACTTAAATTATCTTCTGATCAATAAATTTTGCTGAAATTTTCTGGAGTAAAAAGTATTTGTTTTACTGGTAACTGGACTGAAACACCTGGGGACCCAGCCACATGTTCCTGTCCAGACTGAAAGGTCAAGTAGGGCTAATCCGCAGAGCTTTTCCTCCATCCTCCCACTTACATTCTGAGAAAATTGGTATTTCTAGTTCAAGCTAAAACCAAGACACCTACACCATAACTTGCACTTTTGATTTATTTGTTCTACGTTGTATTAAATCAATGCATTACCCAAAGTGTGGCTCCATGGTCTCCCTGGTTCGCAAGACTTTTCATGCCATGGTTCTCAATGATTAATTACATTGTGGGGCATTATGGACTGCTTTAGAGAAAAGGCTGTTTTGAATTCATTATCCCACCTGGGTTAAGTCATTCCAATCACTTCTCACTGCCACTTGCCTTCTGTCAGTTCTCCCCTTTCTCTGTTAGCAGGACATAGTTGAAAAACTGCTTTATGTCTGCATTTGGAAAGAGTGCTCCAATCGTTACATATTAGAATATCTTGGGTAGCTCCACTGCAACAGGAACATCTAGATGGGCAAAGGCAAACCTCAGAATTTAGCAGTGGTTTAAAAGCTGTCATAATTTTTTTTTTATTACAGCAAGGATGAAGAACAGCAAAAGAAGCTGTCCAGCTGAGTAGACTTTTGAAAGTATAGCAGTGATTTAGGAGTTTATTTCCTGTGGACTTCCAGTCAACCTTGAACTCCCAACTCCTTAAGTCACTTCAGAAAATGAGATGGATGTGCTGAGGTAGTCAGGAGAAAGTACTGGTCCACTAACAAATGCTTCTGATGATGTCTGAGAGCACAAGCAATCCCAGTCAAGGGGCCTTTCCTTAAAAATCGGTGGGTGCTTAAGTGCTTTGTTGGATTGTCGCCCAAGTGCTTCCCAATGTATTCTGTAATTAGATACCAGCCACAGCAATTTACAGTTAATACTTCCTTCATTCCAAGAAACTCTAACCAGCAATTGACACCCTGAGCCAAACAGCGACATTGGCAAGTCACACACGGCAAGGATGGTCTACCATCAAACCACAACCATGCTCACTGTCATCTTACATCGCCTTTGGAGCTTTGTTCTCAGCAGGATGATGACAACAGATAGGACAACGCAATGAAGCATTCAGTCACTAGTGCCTGAATGTGGGGTAAAGAAAGTCAGAGTGTCAGGAGGACATCTGAAGTCCTCCTTGGCGCAGCCCCTGACTTTGGCCCTGAAGCACAGCAGATGTCATTCCAGAGAAATCCCAGGAAAAGCAGGGCTGTAACAAGCCTATTGACTTTCAATAAGACAAAGGGCATCCTGTCAAAAAATGATTGGAGCAGCAGTCGAGAAACAGAAGGAAAGCATCAGGCGAGAAACCTATGAGGTAATGATGGAGGAGCTTAACATGAGATTATCACTTTTATTATTAATTTTGAGAAGAAAAGTAACCAGAAGGTGAAGATATCAAGCTGTACAAAGATGTCCTAGCAAGGCACACACTTATAAGCTTCAACCTGAGCATCAAAAGGACTTTGGTTAGCAGTTAAGAAACCATCCATTTCTGGCAGCCCTGATGCTGTGCAGTAAGGTGCCTGGGTGTTTAAGGCAGCCCTCCTCAGGGAGCAGAAGCTTGGCTGCCCTGCTTGGGGAGCCCACAGCACCAGCACTACACCCAGCACGCTGCCAGGGAAGGGAGCTGGGGACCACCATGATCTCCACTTCTCTGCACTAGCTCTAATCACATTATGAACTGTGCCAACCAGATGAAGGAGGACAATTACAGTAATTGAGAGCTGAATCTTGGCCTCATTAACATTTGCGTAACACTACTGAGTTCGGGAAGAACTCGGAGCATACATTTGAATTCCGTGGTAGCTAATGATTGTCCAAGCCGGCCAGGTATAACTCACATTTAATATTACTGTGATTCTAAATTAGTATTATGAACTGGCATTGGGTTTCACCATGTACAACCAGAACAAGAGATCAGGTCTGCAGGAGAAGCAGTGCCTCTCTCCAGGGCAAGACAGGTATGCTGTAGGGAAACACACTGCGGGATGCATTTAGGACTAGCGATTCCAAGCATGACTGACGATGCCACAGCTAATCATTTCCACAGACCAGCTAAGGACGGATTAGACCTGATATGTGAAACAGCCCTTCAGGCACCTTCGTACAACATGCCAAGCATCAAACCTGGGGCATCCTGCTGTTGTCTTGGGAAGTGTCATTGAGTGTTCTTGCTCTACATTGGCTTCTGCAGAGCTTGGCTGGCAACGCAGAAGTATTTGTATGTGTCAGGGAGCTTGATGTCAGATCATCTTTTTCTACTCTGGAGATAATTTTCACTCTTTCTTTCCCTTGCATTGAACTGGTTCCTTAAATGCATATTTCCCAGCCAGCCCCCTAAGCCCAACTCTGAGCACTGTCTATGCAGGCATAAGAAAACAGGAAAGGCTCTTCAGACCAGAACCTTGGGGAAAAAAAATCATGTACAAACACAAAAAAAGGTCATAGATTAGAAACTGGGACAACGAGAAAAGAAAAGCTTCTCAGCTGCACGTTAAGTGTGCTCATGGCAGCCCTGTGAGCTTGTAGGCGGTAAAGGAAAGGAAATTTTCTTTTTTCTGAACCTTCATTCCTTGATAGCTGTATTTACTGCATTTGTATCCGATCCAACAGAAACATATGAAGTCTTCTATTTATCACAGTGGTCTTACAGTCCATTTGAGTTGCACTATTTTTTTGTGAAGGGCTGACGCTGTGGCCACGCAGACAGTTCGGTGCAGTACCAAGGAAAGAAAAATCTTTCCTACTCTCTTTCTCCTGCCTTCTCTCCTCTCTACACACCTGCTAAACTCCAAAAAACAGTTGGGCTTGCAGACCTTAATATACTGGGTTTGGAAATAGATTAGGCAATACATTTAGAGATTTCTGACAGCTTTACCCTTCAGGAAGAAATGCAAACAAAATTAAAGCTGCTTCATGAATCTTTAAAGTATTTAATACAAGATATGTTTTTCCAATGAACCACTGGGATGAAGATAACTGTGGGTTTCTCTCCTTCTCAAACCTGATGAAATTGCTGGGCATGAAGAAATTTCTTCTGCAGTTCTAGCACAAAAAAACCCCAACATGCTTCATACCTTGAAAGCTGCAGGATGGTCTGTGTTGGTGCTTTATAGCCACAGCAGGAGAAAGAGGGGGAAAGAGCACTTCATTGGGTACAAGATCAATGGAAGGACAAAGATAAATATTAAAAAGATTATTGAATTCTTGCTTGTTAATGCTTACAAATACTACTTCTAATCACCAGGTCAATGTGTGTTTTGAACCTAGTTAAACCAAAGGCTCAGAGTCACTGTACATATACAGTTACCCTTAGTAGCTAAATGCTGCTGTGACTTCCACAGGCACAGACTATTTACAACAGCTAAATCACTAAATTTAGTGGCTAGTTCAATGTCTGATTCCTTACTCCAGAAAACCACTGAGGCTTTGCAGCTTGTGCTAGATGTAATGCAGCTTTCAGATACAGAAATAAACTAGCATTACATTCTTGTTCCACACTGGCATAGCAGTGAGAATGTGACAAGCTGTAACGTCTCCTTCCCCAGCATGGGATTCAACTGCTGACCAGTCCACAGCAACAGCAGCGACAGGCTACAAAACTGATTAGCTTCATGGATCATGAATCTGTCAGGCAGAGGGCTTCAACTCCTTCCTAATTAATTCTCCTTCCCAATAGAAGCTGTTAACTGTATTATGCCATAACATTCTCTTTCTACCAAGGATGGATTTTTCTGCGCTATCCAAAAGAAAAAAAAAGAAAAAACACAGTAAATTTTTGAGTTTAAGACTTGGTCTTACTTCTCCTCCTGTTTTGCAGCTCAAGGACAGCACTTGCTAGGAATCATGTAATATCGTAAACTCACAACTGTGAACAAGGGAGTAGCGGTACAGAACACCGATGCTCTACGTATCTGAAGAGAAGCAGCCCATGGTATTTACAAGGAAGATATAAAGAGAAGCAACAGTAGCTTTCTGAAAAAAGCCTAGGAACTATGGTGATACCAGAATGCACCATGGCTATTTCTTTCAGTCTGTGTTGCTTTATGGAATAACCTCCACTTTGATTTATCACACAGAAGAAAAACCAACACCTTCTCCTTTTTCCTGAATTTATTTGGGGAAGTGCAGATACAAGACAGTGCAATTGCTGTTGATGCTGTAAGCTTGGTAGCGTAGGCAGCTCCAAAAAGTCATCAACAGTGATAAACAAAGGATTTGGTGGTGAATCTCCTCCTGAGAGACAGCTAAAGAAACTGGGATAGTTTTCCCTCCACCTCTGCAAGTACTATAACACTCCTGTCAGTATTTGGACATTCAGCATTAACACTCACTTCCTGTCTCCATCCATTTTTTGGGCTCCTCAATAAAGAAAGTATTTGCCAAAGCAACAAAAGCCAATTTTGAGCTCTACTGCACGATTCTTCTTGGAAGATCAGACTGAATGACAGTTTTGCAAGAACGAAATGTAATGCCAAAGAAATTACTCCCTTTCTGTTGCTCGAGAGATCATCTTCATAGCATGCGTTATTTTAAACATTCCTTCCCTGAACAACTTCTACCTGCCTTCAGTTGCTCCCTTAGCCACACTCCATGCAGCATGTCCTCAGCAGTTTTCCCTGAAGAAGAAATTCATTAAAATAAAGACATCTCCTCAACTATTTCTGAATATAAACTTTGTCTGTTCCCCCACCCGCAGTGTTTCAGTGCTTCATGTTAAGGGGAGTGAGGGAAAGTCAACTAAAATAATCTGTCCTCCAGTTTTTCTGGCACATAGCGATGTTGATGGTCATTTTCAGGATTATAATAAACTGAGATTTGAAAGGTACTCCACACATGCATGCCTATTTGACACATTTTTCCTTGTTTTGCATCCAAAAGTCTAAGAAAGAAATCACCCACATTTATCAGAAAGAAATCAGGCCAAATCCTTGTTTCTGTGCTAATCTCAACTACTTCCTGTGTTAAGGAAAAGCATCCTTTTATATCAATCAGAAACAAGTGAGAGAGTTTACCACCAACACATTGGCTCCCAGGAATTTCCCACATTTCCAGGCTGGACAGTTGGACTTCACACCTGTAGGATTTGCAGAATGAAAAGCAGCAGCAGCCTTTTTAAAATAATGCCTTTTATACCTCATAACTCTCTATTCTCCATCCTATTTCCTACAGAAAAGACCAAATTCACAGGAATTTCTGTCCTGTAAAACTTCCATGAAGGAGAGAGCCCTTTCAAGCTGGGACAGAGACAGCTCCACAGGTAGGTTAAAGCTCCCCATGAAGTTGCAATAATATGCATGGGACAAGTGTTTCCTGAGAATCTGACATTCAGTTTTGTCCTTTTTCCTTTCTTTTTAAATTTGAGGCCGGTACAATTGGGACTAATATCTCTGTGCAAAAAAAAACCCACCCAACACATGTTTGTACCTTTTGGTTTTTTAACACACTTGCTGCTCTATTTGGCTTAATTCCTCCCTTCTTTATGACAAAGTATTTTATGTGCATGGTAGACAGCCCTGACAACTGTCAATCAATGACTGATAGTACAATATATATGCATAGTTAACATACACAGCATGAAGTTGGCCCCAATTGTAAAGAATATTAACCCTTACATTTAAGATTATTAGACTCTTCAAAAGTAGCTGCCACACATCAAATAAGAGGCCTTGTATTTCAGTGAGCTATTTCTGGCTTTCCTCAGGCAAACAATACCAGAAGCATGCCATCATGTCTAATACTTGTATTGATTTATACATATAAAAATGCTGAAACTAGTTCCAATCACTTTTAAAACAAGCCCCTTTATTAACATGAAAAATGGCTAAAAGCTCGTGCTCAAATCCTTCTGCAGTAAAAAGCATTTCCCTTTTTTTTGGTAACTTAACTTGAGTCACTAATATGTTTTGAAATACCATCTGTAAGAAATTTCCATTCTATCCCCTAGTGTGCCCATTCTGATCTGCCTGTGGCTGTATGCATGCGGCATCACAAAGCATTAGGCTGATTGGAAATTAATGGAGAAGCTGAAATCTGTTTTCAAATGCTTTTCAAAAATCCCCAAAGAACATGTATCCCTCATGAAACTTTACTTTTAATGGTGCTGCACTTAAATTTAAGGAAGAGTTCAACAAAATACCAAGTGACGTGCAATCTGCCTAACTGCAGATTAGCGGCTTGTTTCGATTTGTCAAGTGATTCTGAAGATTTCTGAAAGATCCTGGTCCCTCTTCCAACTGGATTTTTTGCTTGCATCCTTTGAAAGTAAAAAGTAGGCAAGAGTTGTCTTAAGAAAAAATAAAGGTGGTCTTGCAAAATTCTTAATGTTTGAGAGCTCTTTGAACTTGAAGTTAAGTGAAACATAAAACCAGTGAAATTATACAAAATAAATGCAAAACTAAAGTCATTTTGCCAACTAACAATAGCAGGGCTTTGATTCAAAGTTCTTACCAGCAAAATATATCCAGAAAACACTACCTTTTGTGTAACTTTTTGAAACTTAATTCCGGGAACCATGCAGTCTATAGAGGAGAGAGAATATACTCTTCATCTCAGTGCTTTGCCAAAACTAAGCCATCATATTTCAAATAGGGAAGGTTCCCAAAGAGCCATTCAAGAAGCCAGAAAATGTTTTCTAGGGTACATTCACAAAATTGGCTGCTACCCTGCAGCACCACTTCTTATTCCTGCCACCAAGGGTCATTACTCTCCAGCTAGCAACGTGAAGTCGGCTATTAGACTGCATCTCCAACAGTGATTTCTAGCAGATTTCCCATTAAGAAGTACTCTTCCACTCCAGGTGATGCATCAAGATCCCAAGAAAAAGATCTTTCTGGCAAAGGAAGAATTAATCCCAGAATGTCTGCAGGGAGTGAGCAGGTAACAGCTTGGATTTCCAAATGTGGACTACATATCTTAAGATACCACCTTCTCTGAAATGTCTCTCCCTTTGAACTCCAAAGTCCATGCCAGACATAAGGGAAAAATAGTGGAGTGGATGAAATAAAAGGAATAACTTTCAATAAATAATGTATAAGAGTAAACTCACCCTTTTCCATATGTACAGCGCAGTTTGCTGCACCCTTGAAGCTATTTGTTATTCAGATAATAATAGGTAAATACAGAAAGTTACACTTGACTATTAAAATTTTTCCTGCAAGTATTTAATATTAAAAATGCAAGGTACTTTTGTTTAATTTTGACTATCTCAATCCCTCAGCTGGTGCTGGACAGCAGCTGAGTATCACAGTGTTATCTAGGAATATAGGGCAATAAAAAAGTTTTCAAGGTAACTGCTGCAGAGCTCTTCACAGATTTCATTACAGGTTTGCTGTCACATTACAGGGTGATAGTAAGGAGGAGGATAGAGGAATGCAATCATTTTTGACTATTACTTCAGCTAACAATGTTTTTTATGGTCTTCGGAGGACATACAATGTTTGGCAAACAATCCTTTCTTTAATGGGCTCCATTGTATTTCACAGGACACCAGCTTTAATCTCTGGTCAAATCTGGTTATGCAGCTGAATATTTCTTTCTACCTATGTACCAGTAGAGGATTGTTGGAGGAGTAAACAACCAAATAAGAGGTCAGTCGTAAACTGAGTAAACCCATTCCTTCACTGCCTGCCAAAACCAGAGTGAGAAGCTCCTAATTTAGCCTTGTCCCAGCATTTGCAAGGATGGTTGTACCCCTGAAAGGTAACACTTCCCTGGTCATCACAGCACTTGGTGTGCTGAGGTGATGCAGAAGCTGATTTGACTAACCAGCACCAGCCTTGAAATGTTTAAACACTAATCACAGGGTTTTTCCTCTTGCTTTAAATGATCAATTTCTATCAGAGTGAAAACAGATGAAGTTTATGGTATGTGGGAAGAATTATGGTTCAAATAGAGCAGTGTTCCAAGAACAAATGCATAAAGAACATTGATTTAGCACTGAAAATGGGAGTATTAAATCCATGATGTTTAGATGCTTTATATGGGATTGAGCGGAGAGCCTGATGGTAGTAGCAGTATGTCTATAAAAAGGCATGTCTCTGAGTCAAGCAGAGAGGACAAATGAAGGTGCATGTGCCGTATGTATTTCCCTTGGTGGACAAGTAGGGAACTGCCTGACAAACTAAGCCTTTTTAACAAGAGCTGATGGAGCACATCCAAAGATCTCAACAAACTTTGGATCAGGACCCTGCAGGGTAAATTACTGGGCAAAACCAGCTTTGTGAAAACCTAAGAGCAGTCAGATCTTGAAATGCAGATGGGACTTTACTCCTCTTTATATCTTTCACAGTGATACTTGCAGGATTGTTATTTGTGTATTATAACTGCTTTATGAAATGTCCTATTCAAATAAAGCAGTTAAGCATATCTTAACTTCACTGGAGTTACTCATACACTTAAAATTAGGAACATATATAAGTGCTTCATTGGACTGCAGCCCAATTGCACTTTTATAGCTTTTGTTTAAATTAAAGGCTAGCTAGAGGTGAACAGCACAGCATTCACAAATTTCATGCATTTAGAAGTTAAATGTTAACAACAGTTTCTTACCTTCTAATTATTTTGGGCACTCCAGAAAACTCTTGTATTTTCATTTAGTTTTGGCTACATTTAGAAATAAAACCATTTTTTAAAAAATCCATCAATATTTACTGTCTAGCACAAAGTTAATATCTAGAGCACACACTTCATAGCAGCAAAACACTTCAGTGTGGGGATTTTTTTAATATCTATAAGCTCTTATCCAAATTCGGAAAAGCAGGTCAGCATATGCTTACTCCTCACTCAGGTTGACAGAAGCACGTGTCCTAGACTAGGCAACGTACTTCAGCGTGATTGTGAATTTGAGCAGGCCAAGGACACAAACTAGTCTTCTCCTGACTCTGAGAAGCTACAGCCATTGTAGCACTTTAACATCCATGCACTGCTCCTGCCCAAATCTCCCTGCTGAAAACCCACTTACTTTTTCACTCTATGCTGTCTGCTGTTTTTTCCGGCTTGCCCAGAGATCACAGACATTTTGAAGCCACATCCTCAGTGTTTGCAGACTGAAATTAATTTGCCATCAGAAGGAAACCTAGAAGTAAGTGCTCTGCACTGGGCGAACAGATTATTCCCATTACCTGGCTGCCCAGCAGACTGAGGCTGTGTTCACAACCATGCCCTTCATCTCTCATCTATACACAGGCACATTCAACCTCTTCCATCCAGACTATTTGCTCAAACCTGTACTTAGAGAAATGTTCCCCACACTGCTCCCAGAGATTCCCAGATCTGTCAGGAAAAGGAGTCAAGTGCTCCTCCCTGAGCAAACAGAACACAAATTCCCCATCTCTTGGGTACACACGGGTTAGTTACACCAAGGCAATAAGACTGCAAAGTAGCTGTAGGTCACGCATTTGTTTTCAGGCACTGTGGAAAATACAGAAGCAAGGTTTCAATGTCATTTTTATCTTGAGTTTAATGTAAACTGCACCATTACCCTCTGGGAGAACTGTGTCCTAATGAAACATCCACAGAGGGGATGAAAGCTTACTCCAGTTGCCAAACGAGACAACTGTTCACTTTTCGGATGGAAATAACTAAAATTTATGCCTTTCCTCTGGAATTTTAGGGGTACAGTCTAATGCAGCGAGAGCACCCAAGGGTATTTTTGTGCACTGTTTTAATTATTATTGCTGCTATCAATATTCTACCATTAGTCAAGTCTTAACTCCTCTCTGCCAGAGAGGTGTGTTTCATACAACCCCAGGGGCTAGCCCAGCGCTAGGTCATTCTGAAGACAAAATACATAAATGGAGACTAACACAAGTCTGGGAGCATAGAACAAATAGTACACTCATCCCCTGGAGCAAAGAAGAAAAACTAATTAAGGAACTATTTGACAACCTGAAGGCATCTCACACAGGTAAAATACACCTCCAGAGGGCTTTGTTTCTAGAAGTTGAGAAACAAGAAGCTTTGTGCATAAGCAATATGCAGAGATTAAATATCCTGTAATTTAAAGCTCCCTATTGCCTCACTGACAAATCCTGCAACAACACCCCCAAAAACTGTGGGTGTGCTTCATAGACTAAGGGGATTTGGATTTTGCCTGATGTCTGCATGACAATTGTCCTAATTTTCTTGGTTTAATTCAGACATATAAGGAGATCTGTATTTGGGCTGGGCAGCCAGCTCTGCTGTTCTCCTCCCTTGAATGGCTTCTTGTTATTGCCTAAGTGATCCCTACGCAATATCAGTTATATCAAAATTCTCTACAGGAAACAGAGAATAATGTTGCCTCCTCTTCTGTCACTACTGTTAACCTTTTGCTGAGCAAGGTCCTTCCAGCTTTCTTTCTGGGGAGGGCAGATAAGAAACATTGATTTAGAGTATTTTCTAAGCATTACTTTCCTGTATATGCCAAGCTACACACCAGAGATGGTCACAATACTTGGTGGCCTTTACAATACTTCAGCTAGTTAAAAGTTCCCAGTTGAGTTTCCCCAGTGCTCACAAGACTGTTCCTCTCAATGCACAGAATCATCAAGAACCACAGAATCAGGACTCTGATTTTACACCACATTTTACACCCTGATCTCCTCCTCTCGTGCACAGAGTGAGTTTTTCATCACCTTGGAGTTCTGAGGCTTGTAACACATGCTGTATGATGCCTGCTTCACAAGGGTTATATAAATGTGCCTGGACAGCCAATAAACAGAGGCAGAACAGAGACCAGCCTGGTACTGGCTTTACAAAAGAAGCATCAGGCACAGGCCTGGAGCTTCTGTTCTTCAGGGCTTGCACCATATTTCAAGATAAATGCCTAGGTGGCAACATTCAGCTGCTGCAGGATTTCTTGTGGCCAAAAGGATACAGGCCAAATCTGCACAATGATTTCTTATTAAGACGGCCAGTTGGTTTGGTAGAAATTTAGGGAATAGAGTGCAAAGACTGCATGAGAAGCAACTGTCCCCGGACCTCCTTTGGAGCTGCATCTGACAAGGTGACCTGGTTTGACTATGGTTTGTTTCTGAGACCACAGCAGAAGCCTTAGAAGCAATACAACAGAAGCTAAGAATTTTTCAGAAAACTGGAGGAACATCATAAAACTATCAAATAACTGAACTGGCAGGTGCTTTTTCAGAGAAACAAAAGCTTGGAAAGCATCTAGATCAAACTGACCAAGACAGGGAGCTTACATTTTCTAGCTTGCAACTGTCAGGTACTTCTGGTCCTGGGTAGTTTTAAAAGTCTCTCACTTTTATTAGCACTAAATTCACTCAAAACAGGAGACGTGGTCAAAACAAGCAAGAGCTGACACTATTAAAATGAAACATTGCATCAACTAGGAGTTCACAATTCAGTTTTATTTCAGACAGAAGAGTAAATTGTCTGACATTTTGGCCTGTTCATGTTTTTATCACAAAGACACAAACAACATCAACAACAACTAAAAAAACCTTGATGTTATTTGACCCGAAACCTTGACTTTCTTATACTATGAAATCTATCCAAATAAAATAGGAAACAAAACATGCTAATATTTAAAGTTACACCAGGAAGGCATTTGGAGATAATACATATCTCACACAGTCAGCAGAACCAAATTTGCATGCATATTTTAAGAAAGAAAGGGGAATATCTTCACCTAAAACCATTAGAAAAACTCCTTCAAAGCCGTAAGAAGGGTATCAGGTGTAGCGTCACAGACACACATGTAAGGAAACATAAAAGGAAAATAAATACCACCCTGAATTCATTGCCTGACTTGTTCTGTTACTTCTTTTTATCCTGTAATGTGATATCACAGAGCATAACATAACATGACAATTCAGAAATGTAGAGGAATACCCTTTTCTCCCTGGAATTGATAGTGGGCAACAACCAGCCATGGGCCCAAGCAGGTGGAAATGAAAGCAACTTTAAAATGCCAACACAAAGCAACAGACAGCTGTAAGTCACGGCTGGATCTCAGCAAGGCTTCTGCATTACAGATATGTACTTCCCTGTGAAAGAATAGCATGCACAACTTGAAGACAGCACCCTGAAATTGCTCCTCTTAAGGTGGAAATACTCCTTCTGCTATGAAAATATTGTGGGTCTCTGTTTTCAAGTTAGAAAAACTACTACAGTCTCTAAAGCATACTTTAAAAAAAAAAAAAAAACCAAAACCAAACCTGTGATTATGTTTAAGGCACCTGCAAATGTGCAGGTCTCACAAGATACATTTAGTCTTATAATCTGTAAGAAAAACTGAGGGACGCAAAACAGCTTTTTGTTCATCTTTTCCTTTCCTCCCAGCTGAAAACTGTGCTGCCTCCTCAGTTTTGCCTTCACAGCTGCTGAGTGGGGACCTTACCCAGGTTGCCCACGCTGGCAGGTCATTCTTCAACATGTGTTGCTAATACAGAAATTCCCTCTTGCTTCTGTATGCCTTGGAGCATTTAACATTTTGGATTGGATTCATCTGAAATCCTGTTTAAGCTGGCTGTCCTAGGTTCCTGAGGGAAAGACCTCCAGAGGACATAACACACTGTTCATCTTAAGCAATTGCTACGATGTCATCCTCTTCTCCATAGACTAAAAAGGCAGCCAGCTTGATCACCTTGAATTAGATGTCTAATTTTTAAACAATGTTATGCAACACACCTTAGGTAAACTATTCATGTATTCAAGAGTATGTTCTGGTGTAGACAAATTGCAGGGAATGGCTTCCAGGCTTACTGCATTTAAACACAACATTGCAATCAGTTATTTTTCATGCTCTCTAGTTAATCAAATTCAGCCTCCACTGAATCTACATTTATTAGTGCTGACAGTCATGCAAAATTTGTCTTCAACAATTAATGTACAAAAAGACACTGCAAAAATGTTACAAGAGGAAAATTACTGCATTTGAACATAAGGTGGGTTCTTGGAATAGGTTTTTAATTTTTGTAGTTCTTTTTAATATAGGCTTGCTGGTCCTCCTTTCATTATCTCATAGGCCAGCATTAATAATCAAGACCTATATTATATGCTTGGTGGTATAATTAAAGTCAGTAGTTAATTGGAAAGCCTAGCTAGCACTAAACAAAAGGGAATCAATAACATATCTGATGGGAAAAGCCAGGGAAAACTTCTATCGAATATCAGAAATAACTGAGACATTGCCACGTGTCCAGCACTGCTACTATGGAGACAGCATAGAGTCTGGCTCTTGTGGAGGCTATGCTCAGGAGCCATGTCCTCCAAAAAACTTAGGTACTGTCTGCCCAGACTGTTTGAGATCATCAGCCCCTATGCATAACAAAGCAGAAGGCAGAGTAGTACTGTAGTACAAGCTGGACAGTCTCAAGGTCCTAACTTATGGTCACGCCCTACTGCTGCTGATCAATCAAAAGCAGCCTGAGAACCTTCCTGATGATGGCCTGAAAAAGTGGTTGGAAAGTTTCTCAATAGTTTTTTATTAGTATTAGGAAACACAGCGATGGTGCTAATCTGTTCCTCAGCATTCTCACTGGAGCAATTTAACATTGCATAACTAGTTAAATATTCAAAGACCTAATGGTGACCTGGGATTTTGGAGACAGGGGATTGAACCTACGTTCTAAGTAATACATTATTATTTAACCAAAGTGAGCAGAGCTTCAGCAGAGTTTGGGAGAAGACCTACAGTACCTTCATAAACAGGGTCATGTCACTCCTACAGGTCTCAATGACAGCTACAGAGGTATACTACAAATAAAGAGCACTGGGCGTAAAGCCAGGGGTGGGCTGGCTGTGCCTATGATTCCCAGAGAGTTTCCTTTCCCAGTCAAAGTAGCAGGTGATTTTTCCCCCTCCTTTGAGGGCTTTACACAGTTCCATTCTGAGCCCTTCACAGCCAAATAGGAAATGCTTCACAAAATGCAGTGCTAAGCCTTTGGCATACACAGGGATATACAAATAAGCACAACCGGCCCAGAGGCAGCAGTATGAGCAAATTTAAGTTGTCAACTGATATCCCAAATGAACGGAGTCAGAATTACAGCACTAACACTGTGCAGTAGCTGGTTGGAGCCCAGATCTCTGCAGAGGAAGCAGCACTGGGATTTACTCAGTCCACACCAGCCCCTTCTGCTCTTGGGCAAGACGGAAAGTCAGCTCCAACTTGGGTATGTCTCTGTGAAGCTGTATCTCCAACTGTGCATACAGATAATATGTGCGCAAAGGCGTCTGGGCTATTTATAGGGGATTCACAGCCCGAGGGAAATGTCCAGCCTGCAGAACTTGGCAGAGCTGGTTGAGATCTACATAAAGTCCCAGAGCACGTGTACACACATGCCTCCTTTGCACTGTTCAAAATCCACATCTGGACATTGATTTGGGATCTAATTAAAACACTTCAGTTAGTTTCATCTCTTACTCAATTTCCCTCCAAGAAACAATCCCAATCTGTTGCCCAGAGGTAATTCTGTCTGCTCCATTTTCTGTCTCTGCTTTTCCTCCTCTCTGCTTCAACTTATATCATATGTGCAATCAAGACTGGTCAAAATGGGTTTTTCAGAATTTTAGCACGTTTTTTCAGATTTACTGAGAGTGGGTGCCAAAGCCAAAACAAACAAAAAAAAGTAGAATGTTTCCTATTAAAAACTAAACCTAATTGAAATAAAAATATTGTGCCTGTCCTGTGATTGTGAAACACTGTCAGTTGAAAGAAGGAAATGCTTAACTTTAACAAACGTTTCACTTCACTGTGACCTGGAAGTATTGGTAGAAGCTAGTGACAGAAAATTCATTATTTTAAAACTAAATTTTTCATGGGAAACTAAATGTTTCATTGGTCTAAACATTTTGTTTAAATAATCATTTCACAGAAGATGTTCAGTCTGACACAAAGTATTTTTAAGTGCTTTATTATATAAGTTGTCATTTTCTACTCATCAGAAATTCTGATTCCTGAAAAGCTCTGGATCTTTCCCAGTTCAAATATTTATTGCAAAGGGGCCTATTACGTTTCATTCTGGTTAACCTGGAAAGAATCCTAAGGGTCTGTTTTTATTTGGAGATTCTTGTGTCCTGTTTCTAACCAGTGCAAAGAAGACTCAGTGTCCCCAGATGGTTTGAAAAGTGGGTCATGAGGCAGAGCAAGCTGCAGAGGTGAAGAAAATTAAATAATACCAGGTCTAGCCCTCTTCGACCCACTGATGCAAAAGCTGATGCTCTTTGAAAGCCATCTGCCTTCCTGCCCTGCTCCTGCAGGGACATCCAGCACAGACGGGCAGAGGAGCTGCCTGCTCCGACAGCCTCGGGCAGGGGCCAAGGGACCAGACCACTGATCCCCCTCTCTTGATAGAGAACTTGCAAACACATCTGTGATGTAGCTCAAAAGAGCTGATGACTGCTGGCTCAAATGTAACAGCGAGTCCACAGAGCTCTACCGCCAAAAGAAACGGTCAAAATTAAAGGTGAGCTCCCTGCATTCTCAAGAAGCTTGAGCTCACCGGCCACTGAAGGACAACCTTGTACAGAAAGGCTGTTTTCTAGCTACTGGCCTCATAGTCGCAACTGTTATTAAACCCTTGAATGAACAAATCAGAGGTCTATTTACCAAGTCTGCCCCCTTGATAGCACTGTTTGATCAATTCCAGAATCCTGTTTGATAGGTAATTAAAAAAGCTTTTCCTTAGGTATAGAGCAGAGCGAACCATTAATTACACTTCAGAGCCCTAGAGATGCAATTCCTTTGCTATTGTGAAATGTCTATAGTAAGCAACGAAAATGTTCACTGCTATAAAAGAACTGAATAAATGAAAGTAATTTCCTTGAGACCTAGATTCCTCTGCTTTTTATGGCTAAAGACTTGAGTTGCCTCAGCATTAATAAGTTTGTTCTTTAGGGCTGAGTTTTCTCAATACAAACATCTCTGACCGTAACACAAAGAAATATCTTCTTCGGCTGGCAGACCCAGCAGACTGAATCCATATATTAGTATTATTGTTATCACTGAACTGCCGCGATGCACTCGGCATCAAGTTGCACAAAAAAGATCGGTTAAATTAAAGATCCTCACCAAGCAGCGACAATTTCTTGTAAAAGCCAATTTAGCCATTATGGAAACTCCAGGATCACATTAACTTTTCTCAAAAGTATGCATAATGCATCACAGCAAGTGGTTTTGACAAGTGCATGTATGCATGTGTGTGGACGTGTCCTGCATGTGAAGAAACCCCAGACATTATTTAAGTTGCAAAGTCAAGTGATAGAAAGTTAGAAAATGCCAGATTTACAGGTGTTCAACCTGTTTAATTCAACTCTTTGCAATCCACTCTGTGCACCAGAAAGAACAGGGGATTTTCTGTTATCCTGAGAGACGATGCTTATGTTTGAAAGCATCTGGTTAGCTGACACTTCCCAATTTTCCAGGATGCCACACTGTAAAACAAACAGCTTTTGTAAGTTTGGGGGCCTTTCTCCCTGCCTTTGAATGACATTCCCTATGGTTCTGACTTTTTCTGCATTCTCCATCTATGATAAAGCCAAGATCTACTGTCATATGGGGCTGCAGCACCTCTGCCTTCATGCATGATTGGGAAGGATTGAGTCTGATTCTTTGTTACTGGAGCACACACTTGTATTTTGTGCTACAGCTGACAGCAGTGAAGGCTGTTATTCCCCCAAAAGGGCAGCTGGATGGCTGCTGCCATTCCCAAAGCCTGTTGTAGCAACACAGCATGTCCTGGCTAAACTCCTTCTTTCTCTGCTCTCAGTACCCCCAACAAATTAAGCCACTTGAACACAAATGACTACACAGGGGTTTAGGTAGCTGACACCAGGCACCTCTGTTTGAAAGTTCAGGACTCTCTATCAAAATCTCAGCTGTGTTTCTCCAGATCTATTTTTGACTAGTCAGACACTGGCCCTTTGACATTATGGTAAGACAGGCATGCACGCAAGACTACTCTACATCTAAACATAGTAAAGATAACTGATATGAACGCATGTTCTTGTGGTTTCCCATGCATATACATAAGGGTTCTCAAGCAACACTAGATTTATCTCCACTAAGTACTCAGGTTTACGTTATTGCAACACTCATTTTGAATATGGAAGAACATAAATAGAAATTAATCCAATAATATTTCACCATTAAATTACACTTTTCCCAGAGAAACACAGAGCAAGCTCTAGCTTATCCATGTGCTTCAAAGAGGAAAATAACCTGTTCCTTACAAGAGAAACTTCTCTTTCTCCCATTGCTCAGAGGAAATAGGGTATGTTAGTGAAGGCCAGCAAGTCCTGCTAATACTTTACTGCTGGGAAGACAGACCTGGACATTAAATATTCTGAGCTCTCCACAACATGTTCTCCATGGTGGTACAGCTCTTGAAAAAATTCAGCACCCTGGGGAGCACAGATGGAGCTGCAGCAGTGCCATATAGAGACCTGTGCCACTTTCCTCACCCCTTCTTCTTGTGGCTTGCCCTTAACTTGAGAGAAGTTTTTCAAGCTTGATCTGTTTCTGTATGACTAAGGATGAAAACAATTCCATAACAAGCCTTAGGAATTCCCTTTAAGAAAAACAATGCTGCAAAATTCTTTTGGCATTAATGAAGATTTCATACGTACTAAAAGTCTACTCTAGAATTTAGGTTGTTACAGTGGCCTGTACTAAACAGACCACTAGCTTAGAGTTGTTTTCATGTATTTTAACAGGCAACAAGATATCGACCACTTCCCACTGAGTACAAGAAGCAAAATCTCAGGTCAGTCCAACACTAGGATGATTAGCTGAACATTTCTAAATACACATCAATCAACCATAACAAACTCTGCGTATTCGGCTGAACTCAAACACATTTCATTCCCACTACTCAGTCCTTGCATCTTCTCAGAGTACTCAGCTGCACCGTACTCAGCTGCTTCAAGGCAAAAGTTATCATTAAGACGTACAATACCTTACGGAAAGATCATCAGCACAACTTTAAAATCAGCTCATTTGCTCCAGGTGAAATCCAACAAGAAAAGAAAACAGTGTTCAAGGTCACGCTGAATAACTTATGAACTGTTGGGGAGGCTTTGCATTGTTTTATAAAATAAAAGTGCAACTTCTCTATATTACATGTCTCTTGAAACTAAACATAGCTTGAAATATCAATTCACACTGTGTTTCTGAACTGATTCCCCAGGGTTATCTGCTTTCTTCACAGAGACAGGGCAAGCATTCAAGCTGTGGGAGGTGCAATGTCAGAGAAGAAAAAGCTGAGACATATTTATTACACCACGCTAAGATCAAACTATAATTTTGTAATTATTCTGTGAATTGTAATCGCAAGCAAGATATTTACTTTCATTGCTTCGATTTGGCACACAAATACAACATGCACAAAATCTGCTGTTGTTTCCTGAGAGATTCCTATCTTACAGAAAAGGCTTCCCAGTTAAAAGGAATATCTGCAGTGGGAACAGAGGTAGGAAAGCAGAACAGAATGAGAGTGTGTGGGAAAAGCATCTCAAGAGCAGAACTAACCACCCAGACTTGTAGACTTTATTGCAGTTGAAGGACATGGAGGTGACTCCAATTTCAGAGCCTTCATGGTCATGCTGTCTGGCTGTACACCTCTTCAGTGTAATATATTTTTTAATTTGCTGTGTGGGGATGAAAATACCTCCTGAAAAGCAATTAAACTGCTGAATGCTATGCTAGTACGTGGAACAAAAGGCTTATTCTACCAGAATAAGATACTAGGCAACAATAAGGGGCGAGCTCAAAGATAAAATAAACTAAAAGGTACTATTTCTGATCAAATTTCTTTTAAAAGAAGACTAAGCTTGGAATATTACAAGCCTCATATTTGAATAGTGAAATAATGTTTACTTTCATAAATTGCATCTATGCAATGCAGACTTGAGTATAAATTCTCTTGGTTCATATCTTTAATAGCTACTGGTGTGTGCAAATACGTAGCTCTGAACATTCTAAATGGAAGCCAGAACAGGGAGAAAGCATGGTTTAATACTTTGAGAGTCCAAAACCAGGTAACTGTTTTTATTCACAGACTAGCCACGGACTCTGTACATGCATTTTGTGCATTTGAAGGGCTCAGAGACAAAAAAATGCTGCTCAAGAGGACAGCAGAAATTTCTAATAGAAAATGGCAACCACATGGCAGCTAAAGCCCCTCTAATACAAGTGGATGAAACTCATCATATAAGCTTCTACCTTCTCCAAACTTCCATTCATTTTTCATAGCAAATTCAATCTGAAGTGTTTTCCTGTGACTCTCGGGTATCCAGAGACAAGCGTTTCTATCCCAGCCTCTAGACCTAACTAGAACCACCTCAAAAGTGTCAAAACACCACAAGGGAAGCAGTTCTCCCAGTAACTCCATTAATCATCAGCATGGCCTTATGAGATTCTGAAAATTAACATGTCAGAAAGCTTATCTGAATGACTCATCAAAGCTTCCAAGTAAAACTATGGAAGAGTATAATCTGCAGTGAAACATCACTGCTTTGCAAATGCTCTCATGCTTCTGACAGCTGCTGAGCTAGATTCAAGCTCTGCAACCTTTGCTTTTGCATTTCCTACATTCTTTTCTCTTACCTACCTGAGTGCAGCAGCAAATAACAGGCCAGGTCAAACGTCACTGACTTTCCTTTCAAAAACTTAACACATATTTTAAGGGTCTTTGGACCAGATATGATGCAGAACTGAAATATTTGCATAACTACAGACTACTTTTTTCCTCAGAATAGTTCCATGATGGATTTTTATGACACATCAAGAGAGATGGGGAGATGAGACCATTGGACAAGTCAAAACAATTTTATCAAATGTGGTATCAAACCAGTAGATTTTTTCCTCTTTGCCACTTCTTTTATCTAGGTTTTCCTTTGTATAGCAAGTGTCTGAGAAAACAAATGCTGAGTCAATACTATGAGATGAGATTAATATGTAGCACAGCTAATGAAATTTGTAGTTAAGCTAAAGTTTTGTTTTGCTGGATTTTGTTTATTGCAGCTTGAACTGCCCAAAATCCTAATTCAGTTGCAATCTACTCACAGAGTACAGCTGTTTTGCTTGGCTAAACTTTTCTTGCCACTTAATAAGATACTTTTTTTTTATTTAACTTTCAGTTCTGCCTAGGAGTCCCAGTGGGTCTTTTAAAACAGAAGATTATTATTAGAAATTAATTAAGTATTCTTTTCAATTCTGTCTCCTGAGAGTAACTAGGCATTGCTGCTGATCTCCTCTGCATTAAGACATTACTGATTGTCATTCCTAGGATGACAGTGTGGATGCCTCATCTAGAAGATACATAACTCCATAAATATGAAAGATTTGAAAGACATTTAATACAAAATGTAATAAATCAGTACAAACGTTTAACATATAATTGCAACGTCAAGCATAGCTCAGGCATGTGAAGACTATAACACTAGCATCAAAAAAAAAACACATTCCAAGACAAAAAAAATTGTCTCATTACAATTATAGGACCCTGATGGACTGGGTTTAGTCCATGTTTCAGCATATTGTAAACCTTGACTAAACGATTCCAAGAACATCAAATGCAATACAGAAAAGACAGTAGATCTGATGGTTTGGTTTAAGTGGTCTACAAAGTGTTTGTTGTCACTGCCCCATCTCTCATTGCACATGACTACAAGAAGCACAGACTAAGGTTTCCACCTCCGATGGTGGGCTCAGCTGGCACTACCTGGCGTTTTGTAAGTGAACCAAACCCAACAAGCATCAATATCCTGGTACAGTTTTTGATCTGAGGCCTTGAATGTGCATATTAATGCATTACTCACAGAATTAGCTATGCATTTAAAATGGCACTTCATGCTTGAGGTGGCAATTGGTCTTTTTAATTTTCACTAAACTCAGGAGTATAGGTATGTATGACTAACTGCTGTCATACTCTAACCAGGAAGAGATGTGAAGAGAAGAATGACATCATGGGTCAACAGAACAACAATCAATCACTTGTTCTCAATAATAATATAGAATTCAACTTACTTTTTTGGTCTGTAGTCAGGGATTGACCTGTCCAGTGATATCCTGTCACTGAGCTGGGCATTGTAACCGTATTCTTCATACTTAGTCTCTGATTCATGGCTATCATCTCTCAGGGTAGCAGCCATTCCCCCCTGGCCCAAGCCTCCTGGACCTTCAACTAATCCCATGGGCTTTGCCAGACCTAAATGAAAAGGACAAAAACAAAGTCAAATTATTAATATAAAGAAATGGATCTAACCTCTTCTGTGACCACGGAATGTTTTTAGATAAACAAGGTCTGAACTCCCATGAAACTCAGCTCTGAAATCCTCATGGCTCTGGGGAAATTATCTTCAGCTTTTCAAACCAGAGTCCATATCAACACATCTTGTAGGATTGGTTCATAATTATTAATGTGCAAACCATAAAGAATCAATTAGCAGCTTTCATGATTTCTTTTTCCTGTATAAATCCATGGGAACAGGAATCTTGTTTCCAAACATTCCAGATGCCTAATTACCCTTAAGATAATTAAGATAAATTTTCCTCATAAGAACTGGGGGCCAGGCCCTTTCCCAATATAGCCCCTTATAGCTCTATTCATTTTAAAGGACTTATGGTGAATTTTGGCCACATGTAGATCTGCCAGTTTAACTCCATATTGTCAGTTCTGGAATAAGTATTGGAGCTCGGACATCTGCTCTGTGGCTCTAAGACCACCTGCAGCTCTTGAATGGTTCAGGTTTGGTTCCCATGCTGGGAATACAGCTATGGTGCTGCTGGGTAGGACATCAGGGTAACGCTAATGACACTATGTGAGTCAACAGATGGGTCATTTCAACTCAATGGCACAGCTTGGCAAGCCTGTTCCCACCAATTTCTGCTGAAACAGTTAGGGAGCTACTACCATCTCTCACCTGGGAATTAGTCCAGATTTCCTCCGTCCTTCAGATCTGACAAACTAAATATGTATATTATGTAAGATACTCAGCTCTATACAACTTACAGGATCAGAAAGTTTGGACACAGTTGAGCTAAAACGATTAGCCCCACTTAGTGCTGAGGTATTAGCCAGTCAAAATGCATTTATAGGTTTCAATCACTGGTATATTACTCATCAACTCAAAAAGACATGTAAAACAAAAGTAAACCAACATTAAAAATGTCCACATGATCACATTGCCAAGAACCTCTTCCATGGCAACAGGCACTTAACTTGGTGCTGAATTTTCATAAATAAGCTCCTCAAATACCCTATGTTTAAAGTCAAAGCTTTCTTTTCCAAAAGGCTCGCTATCGACAAGACATTATAAGTGAGAAAGTTATTTGTAATGGTCTTGGGAATACCATACAGAAATGTGCAAATATCCTCCAAATCATTTACAATGCAGAGGAAAACAATTAGAGTTTGACCTGCTCAACATTTTTCAAATTATGAATGTTTCAAGAGGAAAATGTCATTATTTCAACTAAATAATTAAAGAGAGAAAAAGAAAGAAATTGTCAACGTTTGCTAGTAACAAACACCCAAGGCAGTACAAAGCTGGGACTGGCTTCTCCAAGTCACAATAAGGTCTGGGGAAGTTTAGTCCCCCATGAAAGAGTATCTCCTGCACCTCATTGCTAACACTGCCCTCCTTTGTTATAGATCCATCATCATCTCTGCTTCATTACAGGACAGAACAGAGACACAGGGGTTCATTAGTGGCCCGAAAGAGTTAAGTTAGCTGTAGTGCTTGTGAGAAAATCCTGTGCTAAGGTTTAGTGCAACACTAAAAATAATCTGTCTAAACTTAAAAGGACTGAGTACCTGTGGATTTCAGACGTTGCCTACAAAAATACACACCTCATACTGCAATCAGTGATCCCAAGTCAGGACAGACCTTGCTTGTGTTTGTGTCTTTGGTGTCTTCATGTTTCTCATCATCATCGTGCACTGACATGCTCAGCTGTTTCAGAGTGAATAATAAGTTTTAAGAGGAGGAGAGAAGGCAGGAAAGAAAAAGGATACCCTACAGAAAAACATTCTTGGCATGGTCAAGGTTTTGAAAAATTCAGACAGCTCCAAGCATTCAAGCCTATGGAGCAGTTGAACAGAAGGGAAAACAAGAGGCTCATGCACCCATGGTCTCATTATAGGTGTGCGCGGGAGGTGAACTCCAGGTCTCACTAGCAAGGGAGACTGAATAGAGGCATGAGAAGAAACCTCATGGGCCACGCACCCATGGGGCAAAAGTAGAAAAATGAAGCTTCAAAATAGCATCTTTTTGTAGGGTATTGTATTACTGGGACACAGAGGAAAAAGACCAAAGCACCAAGCTATTGGGATTGATACTGATGCTTAATCGATAACAACCGCCTTCAAAGATGTAAGTGAAACAAAATGCTAGGGAAAATGAAAGGTATGCTTAAGGCAAGGGAAGATTGTATCGGTAGAGAGCTCTTTTCTTCAGTCAGTCATGCTGCCAAACTAGGATCTTGGATCACCTTTGATGACTCACCCTCCAACATCTGGTAACAGAAAACAGAGTCCTCCCACTGTTTAATGACTACTCTTCCTCCCAGAGCAGCTATGTTGTCTTCCTCTCCCAAACACATTTTCCTTCAGGAGCTAACTGAGAAGACAAATAGGAAAGTGCTCATGTCCTGTCTCAAACTCTGCAAGGAGAATGCGAGAAATCAGTTCAGCTGGACTGAGTTGAGCCCCAGCAGGGTGGCAGAGTACCTATGCCTGCTTGTCAGCTTTCTGCTAATAAATAAATAAATGAGTTGTAAAAAGAAGTGCACAAGCCACTAAATCCTATTGAATTTTGACCTAATGCAACAGCTGCAAAACAGTAAGCTAAGGGTTTCCAATGATTATTATTATGATTTCAAATAGTTTTCATTCGTGTCTCATATTACTGTTATTACATAAATCTGTCTGGCCAATAGGAGCTAGCTCACGAGTCAGAATTTCCTGCTGACTTATGCAGGTAGCAATTAACACAGAGACAAAACCAAGTCATAGCACTGTGTTGAACTGCTGCATACTAAGAAATACAGCTGAGTGTGCTGAGCCTGGATAGGACTTGCGACATTGGTTGTCATTCTCTAGTGAAGTCCTGACTTGTTCTATCTTAAATATTACAATTATTATGATGCCTACAGTTTGCTATTCATGTACAAATGCACCAAGAGTTCCTATTCTGAATGACTAACATTAGCCCAACATGAGCTCTTGAAAAATAGTATTCTTGCCCCTGAAAACTGAACAGACTTACTTGATACGTCACAAACTGTTCTTCTTTATTGCTCACATTTCTTTGTAGAAATGTACCTTATGAAGCTTTCTTCCACTAAAATTGGTTAAAAATGTCTGAGAACCTTCCACTCTTGCTTGCAGCAATCATCATATAGCAACTGGGTTAGCATCAAGTGATCGACCTACAGCTGGAATTATACCTCTGCATTCTGCAGGGACAGGGAGAAACTAGCACGGGGGAGGCTCACAATTAGGAATTGATGCAATCATCTCTCCAACTCGATCATGCAAAGGGGGAAGCTGTAAGCAAAAACTGTGATATTTGGGGTATTTAAGAAAGACTATTTGAATTTTCTAATGACAATTTTCTGTAAAAAAAGTGGAGAACGAGACAGTCATAGTTTCTGTTGAAACATGACAAACTCTTCAAGAGTTGCGTTGCCATTAGTGATTTCAAACAGCAGAAATTCTTTCACCTTACTAAGTGAAGCACTTTAATACACACTAAATATTTCTGAAAATATTTTAGGAAGCTTTTGTTTGAAGGAAATTGAAACATTTGTTGCTTTTGTCACAATTTAGGATGAGACGCTATTTGGCACTTGGACTAGCTTTAGTGTTTAATATTACTTCCTTTGGAAAAATTAGAACAGAAGGAGGTAATGTTGCCATCCCCGGCCTGACAACGAGCCCTTGCTCAAGTAATTACAGAAATGAGACACTGGAGATTCTAAATCTCTACTCACACAAAACGAAAAACACATCAGCCTAATCTTCCTGCATGATACAGTCTTAGACTTAAAAGATACTAACAGCAGCAGTGACACTGCACACCTCTGCTTCACTTGCCCAACATACGGCATCTTATAGCGGGGCTCAGTTTCAGAGAAAAGTCAGCAGTTCCCTCAAAAAAATAAAAAAAGCACAAGCAGGCTTTATTAAAAGGGAGTCAAATTAGGCACTTTAGAAGTGAAAGAATCCAGAAAACTAGACACTTCATAACATCTACGTCCTTGAAAGACTGCAATGTGGAAATTCATTTGCTGATCATTCGGAATCATCTGGGCTGGGTTCTGATGTTACATCAAAGCAAATTGAAGACGACTTCATTAAAGTTAACTGACCTGCTGTGATGAAAGGGTCTCCAAGATGTGGTGTGCTCATTTGACTTTAAGCAACAATTTAATTCCAGTAGTTGAAAACTTTATCCTTTATACTCTAAGTTCCTGCAATGTACAGAACAAAGCGCTTGCATCTTTATGGCACAAGTAACAGGAATGAAACTTTCAACCCACAGGAACCATCTAGCACTTTGCTGTTTTTCTTATGAGAAAACTTCCTTCCAAACCATGCCTAATGGAAATTATTTCATATACCTTTTCCCTAAATCTGATATTCTAGCTCCTCATGCTGCTAATCTGATCCTGCTCTAGGAAAGAGTCATCATATGTCTGACTTACTCTCAGAACACATTGCTGTGAGGTTTTTTTCCCTGTTCATTACCCAAACTGTAGCCTAGCCTGATTGACAGTTATTACAGCAATGCAGTAACATTGACCAATACCTAGCAGCAATTAAATAAATGATATCACATTGCTTCATTCTTCCAGAAAAGCACTCAGTTGTCTCTAGAATTTCTTAGGAACAATAGTATATTTTTCATATGCATGTTAAATGCACCAATTAGAAGCAACGTTCTTCAATGCATGGTTGGTTACCTAGACACAATATAACTATGTTGCACGTAGGATAACATTTGCATAGCATTTTTCATCTCAGTGGATTCCCTATTGCTTCAGCAAATGCCTCCTCAACAGATGACTTTGCCTCATGACTACCAAAGTCGAGACCATAGCTTACTAACTCTGCAATCCACAGTTATCTGCATTGGTCAGCCTTTTGTGAAAAAGTTGAAAAGAGATTCCAGTTCAGCCCCATTTCACCCATTTTTCCATGGCTTGTGAAGCCATTGTGGGCAGGGTACAGTGGAATTACTGATAGCGTAGCCCTGTGGCTCGTGGCAGAGTGAAGGGTGGAAATCAGGCTGCCAGCTCTGAAATGGTGATGGGCAGAGGGTAGAGAGAGGGAACAGCAGTGGCAAAGCCCAGTGAGCTGCTACTTTAAAAGCAATCTTTTCTTTAAATTTTTAGACTAGAAAGATCTACAGCCCATACACTGGGATCAGTCATACACAGTTCAATGCTGCAGATGACAATGAGGTCACGAATAATTAGCATCTGCCATTCATTTCAAATTTACTGCTCTCACTGCAGAGATTTCCGTTTAAGACAGAAATTGCTGGGAGAATGGAAAGCAGAATGAACCAGTCTTAGTTTCTTAACCAGATTAATTACTCTGCAGTATGCATAATTTTCTAGGAAGAAAAGAGACCTTCTATTTTTCACCATAAACCCTGTCACAATGGGAAAATTACTGAAGAGATTTATGTGAGAAACTATGGCAAAAGCAAGATCAAACTACATCTGTGATTATTTTACTGTCTTCTTTTATTATTTGCAACAAAATTACAGCAGCTGTAAATCAGGTTCAGCCAAGGTTCTCAAACATAATTAACCTTTTGACAATTCAAAATAAAAATAAGCAATTGAAAATAATTATACACCCACGTTCACAATAGCACAGGTCTGTTCTTAGCCTTTTTCTGGCCTTCCTGCCATTTCTGGCAAGGCCTCCTCCCCTTCAGCAGCTGCAGCTCTGCTCCCACACCTCATCTCTCCCTCATCAGAAGGCTGCTCAGGTGGTACCAGGGGTGCTGGGCACAATCACAAGGCCAACCCCATCACCAGTGCCACCAGATTCAGTAGGCACTGACAGAACTGCTGCAAAATCTCTGGAAAGCCCTTGCTGACCTGTCTCAGTCTTAGGTTGAGAAAGGCTCCAAAGCCAAACTACTGAGCTTTACCTTCAGTTAGACCATCTGCACTCTGGAATAACTACACAAAAGTATTCTGGTTCCTAGCACCTTAAAAGGAGAGAATAAAACATTTTCTTCTAAAAAACCTGGCATAGCCACCCAGCAGTTTTACCTGCGACTCCTGAAACACTTCTCTCTTTTAAACAGGAAACATAAAATTCATCAGCAAAAGATTAATTTCATTCCTTTGCCAATTCTGATTTCTCCGTTGAAAACATCCCTGCATATCTCGTAAGGCAATAAAAATATTTAGATTCTAGTTTAACCACCAGGGGGAAAAAAAAAAATTAAAAAATCATAGGCAATAGCAACTCTGCACAGATTGACAAAGGTGACGTTTAGCATTTCCAGTTATATCTTTTGAAAGAAAAGAAAAAGGTTCACAGGCTCTAGAATGGGTTCAGTAACACAGTTAAAGCAAGACAGCTTACAGCATTCTTTTAAGCTAGTTCTATACAAAACCACCCTTTTGGAAGAAGGTATTAAATTAGTTACATCTAAAGAATCAGCCCTAAAGGTTCCATCTTGAATTACTGTATTGTGCTAATTTTGAAATCTTGTTCTGTTGCAAGTAGAAACTTGAGATAATGGTTACAGCCTCACTGACTGGTGTTACCTGTGGGCATGGAGTTAAAAAAAAAGGTCTTCTACATGTTAGAGTGAAGCACATGCACAAGAAAAGCAGCCAGTTGGAGGAGGAGAAAGAAAGAGCAATGTGAGCGAGCCGTTCAAAACTAAGCAAAACGTCACAGCTCACCAGTTGTCTTGCTGTTTATAGCTCCATTTTAGGGATCCCTAAAAATACCTAAGAGGTATAAGTTTTCCACAATAACGTTTACACCAGAGAAAGACTCAGTCGCACACGCAGTGCCTTGCCTCTCACACACATCTAGCATAGCCCAGGGATGCTCTGATCTGATCGGCTGCTCAGTTTAGTACGTTCCCCTAAGTGGGTGCTAGAGAAGACACCCTGGGGAGGCTAAGTATGTCCCTATGGGGCACAGTTGCTATAGACAAGAGAAAAGGTGCCATGAGGTTTGTCTCAATTTCAAATTGGGCTGATGAGTCCCACCAGGCAGATGGTTTGACACAGAAAGGACATACAGAGGCTACAACATGGCAGCAGATTTTGGGGCTTGAAATTCAGTATCATAAAAAGATCTCTTTTTCAGAAAGAAACAAAACCCTTCAACCTTGGATACTTTAGCTGTTGAGGTGCTCCAGGATACTGTCTTTGCCCTAGCTTGTGTTAATCCACATTTCCTTTCACTGGGCTACTCAGTACAAAGCAGTTCTCCCTGCATAGAAAGTTACAGTACTTGGAGCCCTTCTGCAGCAGTCACTGAAATATTGCAGTGCCTCACAAACACCAGTGAGGTTGGACTCCCAGTGCTCCTGGAGGTTAGAAGGAGTCAATCCTACTCACCTTTTAGGCAGAAATGATCCGCTGAAAGGTTAAGGGACTCCTCAGGGTTGCACAAGATATGGTGGTGGAGCCAGAAATCAAAACCAGTGACTGCCTGAATTCTTGTCCTGCTGTGATTAATCTGGGAATTAAAAAGCAGCTTCCCTCCATCTCTAACACAGGCCTACTCTGGCAAAAAGCTGCAACATCTTCTGTCCAGTGATTCCCTGTGATGTCAGCAGGAGCTAATGCTGTGGGGTAGCATCATACAGCATCACATGTAGATTGGTATTTCCATCTTTTCCATCCTGTGATGCTACCCTGACTCCACCAAAATGCTGAGCAAGTTTTATAGCCTGTGCTTTATAGACACATTATATGCTTCATTTTTGCCAAAGGTTCCCAGGCAAAAATTTGCCAATACCAGGTATCTGCCTCTTTCCTTGACTCCCATGAATGCTGCACAAACTATGGTTAACAGAAAAATGACCACAGCTAAAGAGTGGCTCTCTGAGCTTGTTGCCTTGGAGAATATATATAAAAAAAGGTTTTGTCCCATAAGCATAAATTCATTGAATGCATTAGCAGCTCAGTGCACCAAAATTAAACCTGTAAAAGTAAAAGCATTTTGCAGTTGCAAGCACAAGGATTAAGACTATCCAGAAAAAAAAAAAAAAAATCTTACTTGAAACTATTTCACTATTTGACATTATTTCAGTCAACTTTGCAAACAGTAGTAAGCAGCATAAGGAGTCACTAGCATCTAGCTCATGATTCAATCTAAATGTTAAATAGAACCTGGCCCTTAATTTCCCCATATCCCAACATTCCGTATCAGTTTCTCCCACTACAACCCTGCAGTAAGCCTACATAATATATAATATTTGCTGCCCACAGAACTGATCTGAATTTTGTCCATATCAAAGGTGCTTACTTTCTGGGCTAGATGGAATGCTGCTTGTGGATGAGATTGGTTTTACATACAGAAACATTCACCAAATCACACTTCACAGGGACACAGGCTCAAACTCTCTGCAAAGAACACCAAAGAAAACCCCGTCCAATTTAAATGACTCCAGTACCTCCATTTTTTCTGAAATCCAAAGTACAATCCTATCTTTTACAGCTGTAATCAGGTTCATTGCAACCTTGCTTGAAAGATTTATGTCCCCTAGCATCCCATACCAGTCCCAAGTATTTCTAAAGATACACCAGTGAGAATACAAACTGTGGCTGATGGTTTCAAAAGGAAAAAAGCACAATAAATTGTAAAGCTGAAGCACTTGATGTGCAACTTTTTGGCTCTGGAAACTAAGCAGCATAGTGGTTTCATGTCTTGTCCTCATCTCCAGACTCTTCTGTCTGTTCAAGTGGAAGCCTGCAATAGTGTTTCTCAACCTTCATCCACAGGATGACAGAATCACAGAACAGTAGCGGTTGAAAGGGACCTCTGGAGATCATCTAGGCCAACCATCCTGTCAAAGCAGGTTCACCTAGGGCAGGTTACACAGGAATGCATCGAGGTGGGTTTCTGAAAGTCTCTGGAGAAAGAGACTCCACAACTTCTCTGGGAAGCTTGTTTCAGTGCTCTGTCACCCTCAAAGTAAAGAAGTTTTTTCTGATGTTGAGGTGGAACTTCCTGTCATCCAGTCTGTGTCCATTGCCCCCTGTTCTGTCACTGGGCACCACCGAAAAGAGACTGGCCCCATCCTCTTGACACCTTACCCTTATATATTTATAAACAATGATAAGATCTCCTCTCAGCCTTCTCCAGGCTGAGGGAGAAGATGACAGATGACTGACAATCTTGTAAGACATCTATCTGTGAGAAGACTGCTGAAAGACAGTGAAGGGATGAAGTGATCTGGCAGCTCTGCCTGTTGGAGGGCTCTTCCTTTTCTGCCCACAGAGGCTGGCCAGGTAGAGCAAGTGCAGAATTGGGAGTTTTGGAAAGTATGTAGAGTAGTGCAAATTATCTCTGGAAAGAGAACTGATAGCCAACTCCTTATGTGCTTTGCCCTGTGTTTCTTCTTCTTCTTTAAAATAGGGTCATTTCCTGGTTGCAGTGAGCACTCTGAGGCACAGCCAAGAATACCTGCCAACTACACTCGAAGTACACTAGATGGAAAAAGCCATAAAAATGCCCAGGGCTGTTATCAGCATTTGGGCTGGAAGTTGACCCTTATTCCATCCTACACACTCTGCCCCTACCATATTGATGTATTAATCCTTAAAGCCTTTCTAGTAAGCCATACCAGGACAGGATTTGGCCACAACAGCTTTTTTTCTTAATGCTTTCCTAGTATGTTGTCTAGATTCAGGATACCATTGTGACAGATGCTACACAAGCCCAGGCAGTTCCTGCCCTAAAGAGCTCACTTTGAATGTTGAAGACAAGAAATAGATGCAGAAAGATAATCAGGGGAGAAGACCACAAGACAACATGGATCAGTAGGAGAGGCAGGGGCTGCAGGGCAACAGTAGCCTGTGGCTTTCATCCTTGCCAAAACAGCAAGAGAACAAGTTGTTTCATAGCCCTCTGGAGGATTTTCTTTTCTACCCCATTGAACAGATTCTATCCCAATGAGCCCCTCATACACAGGTGGCTTCTTAGGGATAAAAAGGAGAGGATTCCTATGGGAAAGTAACCTAGAGACAGGATTTATAGTCTTCAAATAACCTGATCAAGATGTTTTCAAAATCACACCTTTTGTAGAAAAGCTCACAAGAAAAGCTCCCTACTCATTCAGGTTATTTTGAGATGATGAAAGATAACAGTTCTGATATACGTAAGACAGACTTCCCACTGAGAAGGCTCAGCACAACTCTGCCTGTGTCTATAGAGGGAAGGAGTCCATGGAGATTTGTGGTAAAGTTGCTCCATGCTGAATGCAAGATTCCTAGTGCATGACCTAAGACTTTGAAGAAGAGCAGAGGAATATCTGAGGCAATACAAAGAAAAATGTCTAATGGAGGGCCAGACGCAGGAGACAAGTGTAGCAGGAAAACCTGTTAGTCATCTTGGCACAGCGTGGAGAATGATCAAGTCCAGCAACGTACACAATAGGCCTTCTAGGGAAAAAAGGAACATACATCCTTGCACAGCCATCTTCTCTGCCTGACCTACTATTCAAAGGGGTGGCACACATGCCACTGCTGTCTTCATTGGGCCTAATTTTGTGTTCACTGGCTTCACAGAAACTGTAGCATTGCGTGGGCTACTCCCTAAGAAAATTCATTAGTGATTTTTAATTGGAAGAAATACTGTGTTTTTATGTACAGATATCTAATATCAAAAGTAATTACTTTTATAGAATACTCATTTGGAGCTGGTTTCCCCCTGAGATGAGAAAATGTATTCTAATTACAACAGATAATTCAGGAGGAGATAAACAGATTGACAACTGGAAGGACCAAGAAATAGGAGCTACACAGACCACTGGAGGTGAAGATAAAGCTCGTTTGTGAGGTAGGACACTGACCCCAAGCCTATAGATAATAAGAGAGATGCCAGAGTTGTGTCAAAGCCTTGATATAAACAACAATAAAGTTCCTAGAGAGCAGGAATCCTTAAGCAAGGGAAAACTATGTGATATATTTTAAAACTTATATTCTGAGTAACATAAAAAAGAGCTTACACCATATGCATAATTTTAAATTATACATGTGTGATTCTTTTTTTAATGTTCATTGCAACAATTAAAAAGATCATTCACAGAGAAAGATCAGTTTGTTTCCTTTAAATATATAACACGTACCAAGATTCTTCTAGAAGTTTTAAGATCCCCAATGACTTGTGGTTTGTGCTGGTGAAATATATAAGATGGATTTTTCTCTTTAGGGCTTTGGAAGAAAGCCAGAAAACTCCTCTGGTGATGGCATAGATTTGGAGCTGGGCGGGGGGGGGAGCTGCTATGTTGGGGGAGCTGCCCAGAAACCCACTGATACTGAAAGGAGACAGAATCTGAGCATCATCAGTTTGATACTTGGCCTCTAGCAGTAGCCAATACCTGAGGCTTCAGAGGAAACGACACACAAATCATAAAGCACTTGGCCAATTAAACTCTACACAGTCCCTGGAAGCAGAGTTCCCTTCTGAACCCCAACAGGCAGGTAACTAAAGCCCTGAAGCATAATATTAGATTACCTTCATTATCTTAACTCGGACAGGTAGAAATAGGGCTTAAAACTACCCAGTGCCCTTTAAAAGCCCTGCCACTAATATTGGATTCAATGGCCTCCTGCAGCAATGAATTCTCTGGTACTGTCACGGTCAGAGTGTCACTGACTCACATGAAATGGATAATCTGTATCAATATATTAGATTTTCTTTAAATTTTCCAGGGAAACAGAGGTGAGAACCCCTGGGGAAAGTGATCATTAAAACGTTAACAGAGCCATTCTACAGAAAGGGAAAGGGGCTTCTCCTTGAAAAGCTCCAGGGTTCAAGACCTAAAACTTTGGGGATGTTTAATTAGATTCAGGAACAAGCTGCTCCAAGCCAAGTTAAAGGGTTTTCATTTTATAAATGAGGAAAAGACGCTTTGAAAAACAAGGAGTTTGCTTGTGTTCATCAGAGATCAGGAAGGGAAGCAGCAGACCGCTGCAGGAAGGGAGTTCTGACCCAAAGTCTAAAACGATGGAGCCTGCTGCTGAAAAGATGCTCCTGGATGACGTTTTCTGGCACCTACAGAGCTGACTGCATGTCTCTAACTGTTAAAAATACCCCTCTGATTTCTGACTCAATTCTGCATGAGAAATCCCTGACTGGCCTATTCTTAGACCAGCTCAACTACAGCAGTAAATCACACAGAGTTAGGTTCCATAAGGAAGAAATTATCTTTAGATACAAGGAATCTAAAAAAAGCATATCTATCTAACTTCAGGTCCCATGCAGGCTTCTACTGCTCTAGACTCTATTGTGCTGATAATAAAGTCTAAACTAACCAAAAGCTGTATCACATCCAGCAACGCCAAGCCTGCCAAATTACTTCCTTTCAGCCCAGGATTCAGCCAGGCACCCTTGGGACTCTGCTCTGTCTCAGAGGGATTGTGTCCAAGACTAAGACAGACTCCTTTCCCTGCTCAAGGGTTTTCAGTGAGCTCTCAAAAAGGGCCAGACAAGCCAATCTCCTGCAGCATCATTTTGCAATCATGCTCCACATTATTTGCAGACATTCATATGCCTCCCTGATCATTTACCTAAACAGCCTGCTATTAAATTAAACTAACATAATCACACAGACAGCTTTCCCAATAACAGAGTCGCATACACCACTTGCCACTTGTATGACTGAAAAGCTCCTGGTTGTTCAACCCAGCAGAGAATGACAGCATTAAACCCAGATGAAGTAGCTGCTGGAACTCAAAATCACATCGTGCTTGAAAGTAGGATATTGACTGGAACTTTGTCACCAAGTCCACCTCTGGCAACACAACTACAATAGAGAGACAATATAACAGCTACAGACCTCTGGCTATGTCCATTGTTCTCCCTTCCATGCTCCAGGAGTCACTGTCCAGTGTCTTTTTTGGCTATGAGAAAATAAAATGACCTGAAAATGTCCCCAGAGCAGTGCTGGTTCTCTATATTCTGCTTCTCAATCTTATCATCAGCCATTTCTTCTTGTTTATAGATGGTAGAAGAGATCAGCTGCTTTTGAGGACATGAGATTTCAAATACTTCCATCAGATCTCTTCACGGGCACACACTTGAAAATCTTTTGTACCATTACACAGCAATATTAATGGCTGGCTTCAAAACATACTCATTTTCCTGACAGGCTGCCTATTTTACACCTGCATATACATATATTTTTCTTGAGCTGTGTTTGTGTGCTTCTTTTTCAGGCACAGTTTTGACACCTCTCTGGGAGTTTGGCTTGGACATTTGGTTTGAGATAGAACCTGCAACACTGCTTTTCCTCCTCTTTCCTCCCTTCACTTTATTTTCACATCTCATGTCAACATACACAACAGCTGTGCCCTGCTTGTCAATGCCAGGTTGCAGCGCCTCCTCCCATCAACCTCTTAATACACATATGATTCAATTTTCTACCAGCAGGACAAGTCAGTCACATTTGAAACCGCAAAAGTTAACAGCCCAGAATCTAGCATCTGAATCAAAATGCTTACAAATCAACAATTTATGGCAGTTTAGAAGCTACAGTGGATGAAGAAAGTTACTAAGCAGAGGTCTCCTAATTGGTGAGATAAATTGGCAGCCAGATTTCTAGCAGATCTGTTAGAGGATGCACCACAACTAAAGGTCTGATTCTCTCCTGCTCACAGAGCAGTAAGAGTAGGAGGAGTCCATATTGCTGAGAATCATACTTGGTTTTGAAGTGCCTTGCTATTGTCTGAGGAAACTTTGAGCCTGGATTTTGTTTTGGCTCTATAAAGGAAACCGTTCGTGCTTGAAATTCATAAAAGAAAGCTTATTTAGAAATGAAAGACACAATGTAGCATGTATAGCTTATAACATACAATTAATCAGGGATTTATCAGGGGAAAATAAAAATAATCAGGTACCATATTCTCTGGAGGAAGTAAATCAAGGGATGAGATAGTTTTGCAAAAGAAAGGAGAAATGAGGATAAATAGCAATTGTCAAAAAAATTGAGAAAATAAAGACGTACCACTAGGGAAAAAATATTGGCACAATGTTTTATTTAAAAGCGGTAATAAAAGCATTGCTTACTTTGATTTCTGCCCTTTCTGGTTTATTGTTGATATAAAGATAAATTGACTCAGACTTGCAGGAGTGGGAAAGCTACGATCCACTGTTACAGGCACTTTAAAAACCAGCAATGCTATAATACCTGATTCATTATTAACAAGATTGGCTTCACTGCATGTTGGTATTTTTATGAATTGATTGTGACTTAAGGCTAGTTTGGGCCCTGACAATCTCACTGCAAGACAAAGTAGACTTTGCTTGACTAAGGTGGGGTGCATTTGGTGAAAACATGCTACTTTGATCCTCCTACAGAGCATGTTTACAGCTATCACATGCAGAAATAATTCAGATAATCTATAAAGCCAGTGGCTCAGTATTTGAAATTGTGGATCGGACTTCTCCAATTTACCTTCCTAATGCCACTGACTGCAACGGTGCTTAGCTGGTTTCTACCAAGACAATGTAAAAATAAATTCAGGTTTTCAAAGACTCATTTTTTTCTTCAAGCTTTCCTTTATGCAGAAATTCCATAAAAGAGTAAATGTTCCTCTCCCCTGATGTGTCTCAGGTTTCTACTTATGACTACATTATGAGATGTTACATTACACAGTACAGAGAGAAATGAGGACAGTGATAGAAGGTGCCTTTATACAGGAGAAGAACATCCTTCAGTAAAGAGACAGGCATGAATCAGAATTTGAATTTCAGAAAACTGAGGTCTGATCTTACATCTTGGACTCATCACTCCTCAAGGATACAAAGCAGACTTGCTATCCGGTCATGCTTAAACTTTAGGAGAGACCCAGATTTCCCATAAAAGAGCTTTCCAGCACCAAATGGCCTCAGAGAAAGCCAACACTGAGTCCCTGAGCCATGAAGGCTATCTGATGGGATGAGCAGGAGGGCATGCTTCACACTGCCTAGGGGAGAGAAGCACAGGATCATTTCTCTGCTCCTCACATAATTTAATTATTCAGTCACTACCAAAAGGCAATGAGACAAGCAGTGGGACCCAAATCTGCCGCTTTAGGAAGATGATAATAAAGGAGGCTCTCCTGCAGTACTGGTGTAGTGTCAGGGAAATTTCATGCTGCTATAGTTGAAGTAAGCAGGAAAGCAGGAGAAAAAAAAAATGCTTGTGTGAACATATTGCCAATTAACAGAGCAAGCAGAGGAATTCAATGTGAAGATCTACATCTGATTCCTTTAAAAGCTAGGAACTCAATTTTCATGCTTCTGTTTAAATGGGTAAAAATCTCGTTTGTCACCAATAGGATTTTTAGCCTGATTTGCTAAGAAAAAACCTTTTGTGGGATCCTGCTATCTGCATTTGTCTATCAGCCTGCTTCCCCTCTCATACCCTCCCCAAACCTCTGCTCATTAGATTTTGAGGACTGTGTCTAATTTCAGCCAAAGCTTGGCAGACAGTCAGAGGTCTCCAAAAATTACATTTCTGCAAGTGCCACAAAAGTCAACATCTGGGAAGAAACTGGCATTAAAACATTCCTACTGAGAGAAGTGGTTCAGTGAAAGATCAAATAAAAGAGACCTGTTGGAACTATTAGAGACCACCCAAGAATTCACCTTTAGGATACCAACCCACAAGAAAATCAGCTTTTGTGCTTTTGCTGCTTAAGGAACTAAACACTTAGTTTTAGGATTGTGATAATTACTGGATGTCTTGGTCTGTTGGATGTCTGGCTGTTATTTATACCATAGATTAACAATACCACAAGATGAGACACCGCACAAACTAGTCTGGACTCACACCTCCTCAGTTAAACAGAGGACATGGATAAGGGGAGAGGATGAAAAGAGCAGAGAGATGAGATGGCACCACAGCTAAAGAGCAAAGGAAAGGCACACCTGGAAACGAAGCTCAGGTCTCCTATGTCTTGTATTGCAGCAGCTCTAAATATTTTTTTAACAGCTAGCACTGAAGCTGCTCCTTTAGCCCCCAGTTCCTGTTTCTGTGAGCTTTACATGCTTCTTGTCAGGTGTTAGCAGCAATAAGGAGAACCAGGTTAAGTGATAAAACATGCTTATTGGTCACAGATTAGGGAATTCCTAATGAAATAATGAGGTATGTCTGTGACCCATTTAAAACTACTTTCCTTGTAAAGATACTACATTAAAGAAAACTCACATGGAAATGCCTAACTCTTTAAATTAGCACTTCTTCCCTAGGAAAAGGAGACACACAGACTTAGAGGTGAGGCACCATGGCAGCAGGACACACCACTCCACGCAACTCTGGCATTTATTAAATAATTAATCCTTCTGATTGCTTATAGCAGGGGTGATTTTCCCTCTCTACCTTTGAAAGGAATATAAAGCGAGGTATCCCAATCCACACAGCCTCATCAGCAGAGCAGCAAACAAAACCTTTTTCTTTTTTTAACAGGAATTTTTTCAGTTCAATATCTGTCAAAATAATTTTGAAAATTATTGCCTCTAGTTTCACAACCATATGCTGAGACACTCGTATCTAGCATAAAGTCACAGGCATGAAACGTCACCCATCAAACAGATCAGAGGCATCTTCTTCCAGTTCAGGGACAAACCAGAAGATCATATGCTGAACTATTTTCTAAAATAAATATATATCCAGAAATATCCAGCTTTATTTGCTGATAGTACAGTGTACAGAGCATGTCTCAGTCTGCCATCACACAAAGAATCACCTAGTTATGTCTAATTGGTGTTGGTCCTGCACTAGCTGTCCTGCCCTTTGGGCACAATTCTGACCTTGCTACTACAGTGCCATAAACAGGCTGTGTAAGGGACAACTTTCATTACCTGAAATTCTGGTCTAGAATAGTTACCAACAATCTACATCAACATGAATTGTCAAGCCCATTGTTATAGGCTTTACCAGAATAACTTGTTGTGCTGCAATGGGGACCTCCACCTCTCCTTAGGGCTAGAACAGTCCTAGCAAGACTTATGCACAAACCCTGATTCCAGTCCACTAATCCCACTCTTACTGCATCAACTGAAAACAACTTTAATAAGAAGAATTTTACGAAGTATTTCAGTGGTCTCATTCTTCCCCAATTTTCACTGTGCCTCTACGACAGCAGCATTTGTGCTCCAGCTTCTTGTCAGTATGATTAAAGGCTGAGAGATGCCTAAACAAGCAGTCCTAGAACATATGCAAAAATGCCATCTGCAATGATCAACGCCTTCTCTGAGGGCTGCATCACTCAGCCTGTGTCCGTTGGCATGCCAGGCTGCACCACCCAGCTTCAAAGTTAGGCCATGTCTTTGTTCTCTCATGAATATATCTCCTCCATTCTGCGTATCTTCTCTTCACTCTTCTCACTGTGCAAGGAAGACTTAAAAATCTCACTTGGTGAACTTTTTAATGTGTGACAGAAAGAGGGAGACAAAGAATCCAGTTATTAGGCAGATCAGGTTCAGAATGAATCACAGAAGAAATTATTAAATCCCTGACCTCATCTAAGAGGGCCTTCTGCAGCATGGCTTAGAGTTTTGTAGGCCTGAAATGGGAAAATGGCTGTGAATATGGGAACCATACCAAGATGACTCTTTCAGAAAACAGAAGCCTTTACATATAACCCCACTGGCTACTAGCATTATCAAAGCCACTTCCGTTCCAGAAGTAATTTTCTGTTGAATGAAATACATTGAGCCAGATGGATCTATTTCAGGAGGAGGATCAGGCTGGCACAGGTCTAAAATCAAAGATTATGGTTTTGTGTATTCAAAGCTGGAGTAGCTGGGAGCAAAGTGTTCAGTGCAGGTGCTGATGCGTTCAGGTCTACACCTAAAGGAGTGTCCCAGGAATGATAGATTGAGTTTGCCAAATAATAAATTGAAGATTGGAAATTTCTAATTAATACCTGCAAATCTTTTTACTACTCCCTACAATACTAGCTGTGAATAAACAGAAGACTTTCTTCCAGTATTGAGAAAGCTGCCATTTCTAGTAAAGTTCATTAAAAAGGGGGAGAAAAGACACATCACCAGGAAGAAACGCACAAGCAGGCTCCAGTGGAGCACTTGGCTGCCCATATCCTTGCAGTGGTGCTGGAAGTCAGAAGCCTAAATCCACAGACCTGGATTCTGGATATTCTCCATATGACACAGAAATCACAGAGCAGAACTACCAAAGAAATCTAAGCAATGTGGTTTCCAAACCCAGGGTTAACACAGGCTAACACCTAAACCACTCAACCACCCATTTTTCCAAGCCAAACCCACTCATTGCTTGTGTAAGTTGAAAGCACCAACTATTTCAGCAGTCAGGCAATTTAGTATTAGCTTGTTTAATACCTTGAACATGATCAGCCCTCTGTTACCTCATTCTCCACTCCGATCTGTTACATGAAGCCACCTGCAATCTATCACCATGTTTTAGGATGACCAGCTCTATGCAGCAAAATCTGTTTTTCCAATTAGAAGTGTGAACAGTACCCAGTCCCTGCTCAGTACCTGCAGTACAGTGTTTGTAACTCAAACACGGGAACACGGAAGCATCACTGGCCAGCTGACACCAGCACAATGGGTAGCAGCATCTTTCATCAGCAGGTTTGTGCTTGTGGTAGTCACCAATGGGATTGAGTTCTGCAGATGCAAAATTTTGCAGCTATCAGTAGCCTCATTTCACACATGGCTGGATGACTAGAAATTGGCCTTATAAATAATCTAGAAAGTGGCTGCAAATTTTAATCCTGAGGAAGACTAACCTTTGGGTTATACAGTGCTGTTTCAATTGGTGATATTTTTAGTCTTATCACTGCCTTCAGTTCAGCATGCACAGGAAAGAATACCACCAATCTTTTCTACAACACAAGGCTTGCTAGAAAATGAGTTAATATAACAAAAAATACATTTTTATTTACAAAAGCTTCACATCCTAGAGGCATATGAGAGCTGCAGAAAAAATAAACTCAATTTCTAAAAGGGCAGTAAGGCCCCATTGCCAAATAAAACACAAAACCAGCATAAAGAATCCAAATGAAAAACAACCAATTAACCCTATCACCCCACCAAAAATGCTAGAGACAAAAAGAGAAGCAAGCTTCTCCAGTATTGCAGGAGAGGGCTTTCCAGCTGTCATGGTGGATACCCTCCATGAAGAATGAGGTCCTGTGCAGAAAGCCCCTTTTGCTTTGCGAATGGTGCAGCAGAACCTTGGCCAGGCTGCTAGTCTGGGCTGTTGGAAACAGGAATTGGAGACTCTGTGTGACCTTGCACAAGTTCCAGTTTTCAATGCATTCCAAAGTGCTCTAACACACCGAGGATAACTTCTGGGTACTAGCATCAGAGGTTTCAGCTGAGTCCTTGGAGGAACGACCTGCTCTCCCTCCAGGGAGAGATCAAACATTTGGTTCAGGCTTGGGATAAGGTTAGACAACACAGGATACCAAAAAGATGGGACTGAAAAGTGCTATCCTTGCTTTGAAGTCTGAAAACATCTGCTCACATAAGACCCACAGCTCTACAGAACGCAGCAGAGGTCTTGTTCTTTACCTAAAGGAAAGGGACAGTTATATGATCCTCCTTTTGTTTTTATTTTTCAAACAATATACTGGTGGTCAAAGCATTCAGCTAGGATGCAGAGAACACATGTGCACATGATCATATATGCACCCTAAAAACACTCATTCAATCAAATCTTGAGGAAAAGCCTAGTTTTGAATCCCAGTTAAGGCTCCGTAAGTGAGGCACCAATTTGCTCAGAGCTGTTAAACTGAGATAAAAATTATCATAGGCAGAAACAGATCTCAAAGGTCAAAATGAAGGGCTTCTACCATGCAGGCACTGGCTGAGGGATGGAGGAGCGATGTCCACGGGAGCACAGGCAGTAGCTGAAGCATGTGGGCTTGTGTCCAGCAGCATACCTAATAGATACGGGGTGAGAAGAGGATTCAGTTTTGCTCCATGGTAGGTAGATAGTACTGTGCAGTGTTGTGGAAATACAAATCAATCTTTGAACAAAGCTTGCTCAGATACCAGGAGCAAGACAGCCACGATAAGGCTGCTAATCTGCTGCTAATCTGACCTCCTGGTCTGTGTATTTCTTTTTGCAAAATGCAAACTCGAGCCAAACAGGGCAAAACCAGAAGCAATCAAAGACTCCAGTTGTTGGGGTCAGAGGTAGAAGCACAAAGCTCATCAGATCCATACTAAAAAGGGGAATCACTCCAAAACCTTCAAGAAGGAAGGATCCTGTTCTCAACCATACATAAGTAGTACAGGGACACAGCACAAATTCATCCTTTATACTATGTATACATCATCATAGCTAGCCAATAGACTGTCCATACTGTAGAAGAAGTACCTTTACTTGGCCGGATTTACTACCAGAGTTACCTTGCTGATAACTACTGTCTGTGCTGATGCTTCTGGATCAACAGCACAGATGAATTTAGGCAACTGACTCCAACAGGACTAAGTGCATGGGTAAGACGAGGAGAATTTGGATCATTGCTGCGGGCATAAAGACCTATCTGAGCAAGCTGTCCGGTCCAACCAGCAATATCTGTCACTGTCCACACAACGCACTGCTGACAGCAGAACAGGGGTTGGCAGGATCTGCGGTTTGCTTAGAAAGCAGTGTTGCATTTGTACCTTACTCAGATTCCCAACTAAACACAACTGCTGACTGTACCACAGACACATTTTTTTAACGGCACTCCCCAGGAACAAAACTAGTAACGCACTGGTAATCCCACGGAAACCAGCTCTGTGCTTCACAAGTCTATGAAGTTTGTTACAGAGGATCCCCCTCACAGGTATCTCCTCATAGTCTAACACAGCCTTATGTGAACCTCTGTAGGTGGTACTTGTGTTTCACAGTCTCCAAATATTTCAAGAACTTCACAGAACAGAGAGACTTGTCAGGATGCATCTTCCTCCCTGATCCATTTATCAGACATTAAAGCCTAGTTAGGAGACTTTTTATCCTGCTTGTATCAAGGGGTGATTCAAATGCAACTCTAGCAAACCTGGTTTGAGTCAGGTGTGAGACCCTTACACTACTGAGCACTTACTCTCATGACTACTCCAATACAAGCAACTGAATTGTCTGTATAAGTAGCTCTGAAATTTTAGTAAAAGGTAGATAATTAGGTTCCACAGCTGCCTTTTGCCTACAGCGGCTCAGATTTTCTCCTCTCCCTCCTGCCACAGCTAATTGCCTGAAGAGGGGAAAACAGTGGTTTGTACAGCTGAGGAATTGTCCTCCTGGAGCAGAGTCCAGTGGCACACAGATAACAAAGGCCTTTACATCAGTAGCTTCTTGCCACAGACAAGTCTTGGCCTTGCAGAGAGGAAGGAGGTGTCAGGGATCTGTTGAGGGATAGCATGACTTTTGCCAGTGTTATGCCATGTTATAGAGGCCATTCAACCCAAGGGAGGTACTGGCATTACAGCAGCCTCTTAGGCATTTGCTCTAACATTTAGCCCAGAAGGTTAAGTTTGAAGCAAATGCACTAAAGAATCCCAGAGGCCCAACATGTTCCTTTGTATTTTCATCCACTGAATTTGGGTTATTTAGATGTTATTTCCAAATGATGCTGTGAAATAGGTAACCCTCTCCTGTGGTACTCTCGCACCAAATCCCTCTGCCTGATAGACCCATTTTTAAAGTAGCAGTGCTTAGAGGAGCTCTTTCAAAAACCTTTTCCTAGGTTTAGTTTTCTTAATCATTGCCCATTCTCCCAGGATGACATGCAAATTACAGCTCACGTATTGCAAGTATAAATCAGACTGTGGTGGCTAGTAAAAGGGCTTCTAGAAAACGGCTCTATAGGAGGTGGTGCCAGGTTTAAAATATTCAGAAATCTATATTCTCACCTTTTCTAAAAATGTTTTGAACATGTACTTAGCTCTTCAGTCCCTGAGTAAACTATGCATCTACAGTGCTCATGATGACAAAGCAGAATCAGTCTATTGTCTTCTCAGCTATCTACCTTGCAGGTGCCCTCAGACTCTCCTCCAAAGCCAGTAATCAAGGACACACTTGAAAAAAAAAAAAACCAAACACCAACCAAACATATATTAGACCTTTTACCATTTGTCAGAGATTCCCAGAACTGGCCCTTTTCTACTGCATTGTTTCACTAAGGATTCCTCTCACTGAAGATACAAAACAATTCAAGGTCCCAGGCTCACCCTTGGCTTGAGAGTACGTGCCTCAGAATAAGACATCCAGGTAAAATCAAGGGAGGGGCAAGTAGCCACATCTGCTTTACAAGACAGCTTTGCAGGACTGGGTAGAATGCACATAGAGTAACCCAGCCTGATGGAGAACATATTTCTTCCATGCTTTTGTGTGGTATCAGTGCAGATATTGTGGGCAATGAAAGAAGACAGAACAGGAATTAGAGGTAAACCAACACTAAAAAACTTGAAGCCTACCAAGCTTTGAAGCTATCTTCACCAGTTGAAATTCCAAAGACTTCAGGATACTGGAGAGCTTGCAAATAAGAACTCAAAAGCCTAGCTGAGAAATAACTTACAGAACCAAGACTGTCATCTCCATGCCCAGCAGTACTACCATGCATTTAAACTCAAAGTAACCCAAGCTAAATGAGAGGACCTGAGACCAAGTTGCACTGCGCTGTGCCTTGATTACTCCCTTCTGTTCCATAAGTCAAGCAAATCTTGTCTTAGGAGATAGCATTGGTATAGGTAATATTAATACTTTTTACATCCTACAGGACTTGCTGAGTAACCAACAAATGTCAGTTGTGCTGTAGGTTGTCTCTAAAACTGGGAAACCTGGATATTCCAGAACAACTAAAAGGATAAAAACCATAGGGCAGAAAGATAACTTTAACCTGTTTGTATATGCCATGCTGTCCTTGAAATGGGTTTTGCCTCCACCCAGGAGGCTTTCAGATATTCACAGCCATTTCCATGGCACCATAGCTAAGGGTTTTAGGAAAAGGAGGCACAAGTCACACACACATTCAATTAGCACTTGGCTGCTTTAGCTCTGTGCTCTCAGGAGAAGATGACTTTGGGTCAGTGGGAGGATCTTTATCTGGCTTTCATTCTCAGGAGCTAAAGTTCTCTTATTTCAGAGGACAGTTTTGATCAATAGGACTACAACAAGGTTGGAAGCTGCTCTGCTTTCATTGGCTTTCTTCCTTCCTATTATCCAGAACATCATAGGATCTTCTTTCCATTCCTCCATCCCCCCTGCTTCAGTTGTTAGTTTAAGCTAAGGGATGGAAATGACTACCAAGTGAAACTCCACAAATAATAACAATAATTAAAAAGTATGCCAATTATACTGAGAAAGAGAGACTGAGTACCCATTAGTAAGGTTAGAGAGGGGCATTAATAAAAGGAAGATTTGTTAAACATGACTCATTTCTTTTCCTTCCTTTCATAAATCTTATTATTTCCTTGGAGAACAGCCATGCACTCAGTGCCTGGAACTGCATTCTTAAATGATGCTCTTGGTTTAACTACTACCTTCCTTTACTTACTAAAAAATCAAATAAACACACATACACACCCCCCAAACCCAAAAAACAACCCACCTCCCATTATCAGGGGTATTAAACTAAAGGAGGGTTTTCTAATCCTCTAAACCTGTGTGGTGTTTATAGACCTACAACAACCACACTGCAGCTCTTCACTAGAAAGATGACAGACCTATATTTGCTTTTCCAACTCCAGCCACATCTACAGAGAAATGGAAAGAAACTGAACAAGAATACCTCCTAAAAGGCAACAAAACCAACATCAGTCAAATATTTTCTTTCCACCTCTGTAAACATTGCTTTTAACCCTATATAGTACAAATGATTCAAGTTCTACACAAATAAATGAGTCAATGATAAAATTACCACATGATTTTTCTGTCAAAATAAGCTTTCTTCCCAGCTGCAAACATAAACAGAAGAAATGTTACATTAACAAAAAAAAAAAAAAAATTTACTGGTATATGAAATACAGAGTACAGGGAGAGACTTTAAAAATCACTGATGTGCTGCTAGAATGGAGATCTATTTTTATTTGTCAATATTTTGAAGAGTTGAATGTAATTTTGCCGTTTTTACAAAAGATATTTACCCTTCTTTTCCTACCCAGCCTTTAGACCTTTTCTTCCTAAAGTGCCTAATTAGAGTAATACTACTTCAAATATTACCTTTTATTTCTATAGGGGCTATGAAAATACTGACTCACAATGTCTTCTTCTCTTATGGTGGGGAATAAAATCTTGGCCTTCCTGAAAGCACTGATTATGCATTTCCTCAGCTACATAAATCAAGACTAATACAGCTAAAGCCAATGTGAAAATTGGTCTTTTGGACTTTGCAGTACAAAAGGTCAAGCCCGTAACAATGGTTACTTACCTAAGCTTGAGTAACTGATCCAGAACAACAGAAAAATACTTGTTATATGATGTGTGGTAAACCAATAAACTGCAACCTAACTTGAAAAAAATTTTTTTTAAAAAAAAAAAGGTAGTTGATGTTTTTCACTCCTGCCGTCACCAGACCCAACCTTGCTTTTGTTAAAAAAACCTCAAAATGAGACCATCCTCAAAAAGAAGCCACTCCCTAGGACAAAGAAAGCACTCAGCTGAGAGCAATCCCCACCACTAAGTTGATACCTTTGGAGATAATTATGTGCTAATGTTGTCAGATGCATGTTAGCATCAGATCAAAACCAAACTAAATAGAAATAGTTATAACATGAGAATCTCTACTGGGGTATGAGAAGGTGCAGTTTCATTAATGCAAGGCTGGCAGTCACACTTCATCTTCCCCCACACACATGTGGCTTTACCTCTCTTCTCTGCAAAGGAATTACTCTTCAGTTGAAAGTTGCCAGCTGTAAAAGCTTATTTTTGACAAATCTGATGTGGACATATGCATGATACATTTGTAGCCTCTTCCCAGCCCTTACCTTCAATATGGAAATTTGGAGCCATTTTCAACTAGTTCCAAGCCTATGGAGAATAAACTGTCCCTTTAAAAATACTACTGTACCTTTTAAGCATGCAAATTGCCAGGCTGAATTTTAAATGCAATCACTTTGCTTCCAGTACACTCTAAAAATCAGGAGTCACAGTCTGCATGAATCAGTCCTCTTCACCTAGGACCTGCTATTTCCATCATTCTAAGCCTGTGTGCTGCAATTATGTGAATTGTCCACTTTCTTCCCCCAGCCTCCTCCAGGAAATGCATATGCAATATAAAACCCATTTATCAGACTGGAAATTGTTATTGTATTTAATCTTCCCAAAAAGAGCAAAATCAAATAATGATGTGTAAAGAATGATAATCTGTCAGATTCTAGGGAATACTCCAAACGTATCCTTCCATGTCTGCAATAGAACAGGTCAAAGAGGTCTAGTGTAGAAGACATGGGTAGGGAGACATGATGTGATCACACATAATGAGAAGATGAAAACTCTCTTAATCTTTGCAGATTGAATGAAATCTAATTACATGCTGTATTGATTGTTGTGTATTACTGGAAAGAGACAGTGAAAAGGGAAAAAGGCAATTATAGTGAAATTGTACTCTGACCCTTCAATTGCTTTTGGCATGAAAGGTTATGCTCTACTTGGGGCATCAAAAATTCTTTATCCTCTATGGTAAATCATTAGCAACAGACTCAGATGCAAAAGTGATTACGGGAAACATTCAGTCAATTAAACTTTTTTTCCCCCCTTTACAGAAAATAGAAGCAAAGGAAGAAAATACCAAGGTGTTATTGTGATGCTTCATGAATTGCTACTAAGTCTGTCTGGCATTAGTTCTGTGTTGACTGACAATAAGTCATATTCATCAATGGAAATGCCACAGTAAAAATGAAAAAAATATACATATTGATGAACTAAATCTAGAATTACTGGTTTTGTTAAAATAAGTGTTTTATCCAAAGTCAGATATTAAGAGGTAATACAAAGTTACAAGGAAATTCCACAGACACGTTTCATTGCTTTCCTTCCCCTTTGCACACTCCATTCATTTACTTCCACCAAAACCAGCAGCAGCTGAGCATAAAGCAAGCTTTCAGAAATATTACTTTGCTAAGTTGATAGAAAACCAAAGCACGAGCCAACTGAAAACTACTGTTTGGGTGTATGTCTGCACGACTCTGCAGGGAATCATGGCAATTCTCATTCATTCTATTCTCCAAACTCTTGCTCTGCCAAAGATAATTGCGAGGACCAGCTTTCTACTGACTGTCATGCATGATGCTCTGTGTTCTACGCACACCTCCACAGGCACTGTATGCACAGTTTTTATTCAGACTGAAGAGTTAATGAGCTCTCTAGCGATGGTTTTAGGTTGCCTCTTGATACACTTGTAACATTACTGCTCCTGTTTGTTTTTCCTTGCAGAAGGTAGGCTTTCAAATAATGCTTGATTGCATGCAAACAAGTAAGTGTGACAGAAACAAAAGTCTGTACAGCTGCAGCAACAAGGCTGGTCTCTCACAGAAGCATCTTTCTATTGCACTGGCTCTTCAACAGAGTCTCTAGAAAATCCAGATTTAGGACTAAAAATACAAACAGAAGACAAAAATGAAATTAAAAAACACTGAGACTTCATTAGCAAAAATGTAAGATACTTGATAGGTGGCTCTAAATTTGCTGATCTCAAAATAAAAAGAAACTAGTAGAAAATTGGAACACTGATCTGGACAGACCTACCGGCACAATAACATTGAGCTGGAGTCAAACTCCTGGTGCATGCAGGAGTTCTGGGTATGCAAGGAATTCATATTCCTTATGAATAAAGTCTGTCTACCCCTGTCTATCTCTCCATATAAAAGTGACTTTGATCCACCTCTTGACAAAGTAACACCTAAGAAAGCATCAGATGGCTCTCAAACCTTGTGATAAAGCAGTATACAAGATAATGTCTGAGAAACCTGGCTTGACATTAAGATGTAACTGCACAGCTCCAGAGCACAGAGAGTGCTTCTGTAGTACCAGCCTTTCTGTGAGACGCGGTAGAGCACTGTCACAGACAGGCTCCCTTGAACCTCAAGGCTGCCAGAGCAGCATTACGCCCATTAATGGCACATGTAATGAGTCATGATATTGAAAACGGAATACCAGTGAGCTAAACACAGATGCTTGAGCCTGATTTCACTTACAGTGATGTAACTGTGATGATTTCAGTGGAGGACCTCCTGATTTTTTAGGACTTTTTGGTTTTGGTGCCACAGGATAAAAAAAAAAAAAAAAAAAGAGAGAGAGAAGAAAGCTACAAAGTATCTTTTAACAATGATGATGAAATAATGTGTGTTAATCTGTAATAAAAAACCCAACTGTGTCAGAGAGAAACTGAAGGCAAATGAATAGGAAATTTGAACAGCTCAGCTTGCAAAACTTTCTGTATTTTCCTGTGTAAGAACTTTCAAGAAGAAACTGCCTGCAGTGTATATTACGACCTGAAGAAGCAACACAACATTTGAGTTCAAGTAATTTCATTATGAAGTTCTATATCCAACAAATCAAATTAAAGAAGAAAAATGTCCCCAAACTAGAGGCATACGTTACAGAGAACTTCCCATTTACTGTGAAACTACAGTCATTACATGCAATGGTGCCTAGCTTATTAAGGACTCCTGTTCATTCTCCAGGGAATGCCACCCTAGGTGAACCCAGAGCAGGTAAATCCTACCCAAAGTTTCACCCATAAACACCAACAAATCAATTTGGGCCAAAAAACCCTATTCAGTGGAGCTACTGATGGATAGCTCAATCTAATTTAGTTTAGGAACTCCATGGCTTTGTCGAATTTTGGAGGAGAATTTCCCTCTTAAATCCTACATTCTTGAAAACAACTCCAAAACATGGTTAGGAGACACAGCTGTTGACACTTCCCCTCCTATTCATGAATGTGTATTTTTGTGACTAACAGCCACACTCCACATTCCCCTGCTCTCTTCCCCATTTCACAGAGATGAGCGTGTAAGGGAATGCCTGTTCTGTAACACTTGCTGGCATATTACCATAACAGTCAAACCTACTTAGATTTATACAGTCATTCAGGAAGTAGTAATAGGAAATATACTTTATCCTAACCCTCCTATCTGTCTGCATGTTGAGACTCCAGTAGCCTTTGTTAAATCAATATTATGAAGAAGATTTTCACCAGCAGCCTAGAAGCACATTTGGTATAGTTAAACATATTTACACTGGAAGTTTTATTTGGTAATAGACACTAAATGTTACATTTATATTATAATTTCATGTAAAAGTTCACTCCTTCAGCCTCTTCTTATCCAAAACACTGATATATTTGATCACATCCTTATTTCTTTGATGTTCCACATGTAGAACTTTATGAATCTATGCAAATATAAATGCACTTGTTTTGAGGAATGAGTTTCCATGTCAAATATTAGTTGTCCTATAACAACTTTTATGGTTTAGCCTCTTGTAACCAGCATGGAAGGGCTCTTTGCTTACCTACCAAGATTTTTCAAGGCTGGTGCATTAGAATAGAATGTCATAAAAAAAAGTGGTGGATGCTCCCCTTCTTCACCAAAGACAATATCAAATTAAAATGGCAAAGCCATTAAGGGAACATACGGGTGCAATGTTTAAATAGACCATTCCAAGTACACAGCACAAGAATTCAGTAGAATGTTTTCAAAGTAGTTCTGAGACCAACTACCTGACTTCCAGCTATACCCTGGCAGTGTATTTGCTATACAAACACCTACCCGTGCAGAGTTCATCCATACAGGCAAACTGTACAACCCCGTACAGTTTGTAGGGACTTCCATCAATCCTTAACCCGTGACTCTGCCACCTCCTTAACTTTGCTTCTCTTGAGGAAGTCCCAACTTTGGACTGCGAGTTGGCAGGTGGGGGCTCAACAAGCCCCTCCAGCAAGACCCTGCAGCCACCTCTTCCCCTGTGTTGTCAGCGCCGGGGGCAGCGCGTACGGTGCCCGGGCTTCCCTGCCCAGCGGGCGGCCGCTTCGGCTGCTCTTCCCCAACCCGCAGCACCCTCCCAGGACACAGGGCACCCCGGCGCCGAGTCCCCTCCCAAGCCCTCCGTACCATTTAGCTGGTTGTAGACCACCTCCTCCAGGTGGTCCAGGCGCTGCAGGATGGACTCCCTGTCGGCCAGGCTGCCCACCTTGGCGCCGCGGCTCCTGGCCCGGCGGTCCGCGCTCCGGACGATCTGCACCAGCTCCTGGGAGCGGTCCTGGATCCTGCAGTAGACGGAGAAGAGGATGATGCCCACGAAGACCAAGATGTTCACCGTCAACAAAGTTTTGATTTTCCGTGCCACCGCCATGGGAGCCGCGGGCGCGGTGGCGGGGGGCACATCAAGGCGCGGCGGGCCGGCGGCCTCGCGGCACATCGCCTCGATCTCGGCGAGCGTGGTGCGGCCGTAGATCTCGGGCTCGCGGGTACCGAGCCGGTTCAGGTCGTTCAAAAGTGAAACTGGCCAAATTGAAGAAATCCAAAGGGTTGACATTGCTAGCTATCCGCTCAGGAAAAGCCAAAGCATGGGCAATCGGCGTGCGCATATCTGGATTGCCCAATTGCGCCAGCACCGAACCATCACTGTACTGCACCATCGAATGGATAATACTTTGCGGATGTAAGATCACTTCAATATCTTGTGGTTGGCAGTTAAACAACCAACGGGCTTCAATAAACTCCAGCCCTTTGTTCATCATGGTGGCACTATCCACCGAAATTTTCTGACCCATGCTCCAATTTGGATGGGCGACGGCTTGTGCCGGCGTGATCTGTTCAAACAAGGCTAAATCGGTCTGACGAAAT
>JAVSBS010021326.1:0-56963 GCA_033124195.1 Coracias cyanogaster
TCCACCAACACTCCCAAGTCCGTCTCTGCAGGGTTGCTCTCCATCCCTTCATCCCCCAACCTGTATTGATATTGCGGGTTGCCCTGACACAGGTGCAGGACCTTGCACTTGACCATGTTGAACTTCATGATGTTCACATGGCCCTACCTCTCAAGCCTGTCTATGTCCCTCTGGATGGATCCCTTCCCTCCAAAGTGACAACTGTCCCACTCAGATTGGTGTCACCTGCAAACTTGCACTTGATCCCACTGTCCATGCCGCTGACAAAGGTGCGAAATAGCACTGGTCCCAACACCAGTCCCTGAGGAACACTACTTGTCACTGCTCTCCACTTGGACACAAGGACAAGTCCTCGGTGAAAAATTCATTTAGCTCCAAATGGTTACTGTGATTTTGATGAAATTACTTTTTTTCCCCCCTAAAATTAGATGTTGATGGTAGCTCTGTACAAGTTAAATCTTCACGCATCACTCATGGCGAGCATGAGGACTTCTTCAGTGGACTCCATGTGGAGACTTCTAACACAACATAGGACTGAGATGTAAGAAGAGTACCACTGGAAGAATGCCACACTTAGAAGGCTGGAGAAGATCTGGGCTCTCCTGCATGCTGCAGCTCCTCTCAGCTGCAGGAGAGAGTGGCAAGGCTGTAAAAATACCGCCTGGCTAAGACCAACCCAGGGCGCTGCCAGATTTCTGTTGGCTTTGTGACATGTGCCATAGGAGCTGGCAAAACATGAGAATCATTGGGGTGTGCTACGAGCTCTGAGTCATAATTCCGTGCTGCCCTGAGGATCTTTCTGCCTTTCTTATATAATCTGATGTTTGTTTACTCTCATCGCTTTGGAGATAATACTGCAATACAGAGGAACATCTACGCACCGGGAGTGCTGTTCCAGCAAGGGGAGTTCAACGGGTTACTGCACAGCCTGTGCTACCAAAGTAGTTCAGACCTAGTTCAGTGGGTTATGCTGTTGCATGATGAGCAGACATTTGGCATCCCTGGTTGGCTCACACTGACTTTCAAGTGAGCCCCTGTCCGGGCTCCTTGGATTTTCCCACAGAGAAGACTAACAGTGGAAATCTTCCTAGCATCCAAATGTCTTGAAAAGCAGAGAGCTGAGTACTATAGCATGCAGGGAAGCTCTTCCAAGGTGACTTTGGCTCCCATGAGGACCTGGGATTTATACTTGTATTGACTAAAGGTGGCTATGGAACAAACAGAGTTGAAGAGAGGCAGAGAGTGTCACTTGGCACCCCATGAAAGGACCCTGCTCAGCAAGGTCCTGAAGGAGAAGAGAAGCTTTAAGCATGGTCTATAAGAGACTCAGTGAAGCTGCTCATAGTCAGATCTATGCCCTTAACATGAACACCACCAATGAAGATGACAGCACCGTCCAGTTCTGTATACTGGTCTCTGGAGGAGCTCTGTAGATGCCCATGCATGCATTAGGACATGGATTCACCTCTACTTGCATCTATGGGTCTCCTGCTTAGGACAGCATGACTGTGTTGGAGACAGCATGAAACAGCAAATGCGATAGTCCACCACAGTTACCTTTTGTAAATAAAGGACGGTCCCTTTAAGCACAGCATAAAATTTCTTCCAACCTCTTCTTCCTCTGGGAGCTAAAAAAGGAAGAACACTTAATTATACATGTTTGCTTCTTCCAGTGCGGCTTGACTGACACATTTCTAGAAAAATCAACCCTTCTCCTGACCCACCACTGTCATACACTGATGCCTCCAAGCTATTGCTTATGAACAGCTTGTCTGCAGGGACATGTGTTTGAGAGACATGGGCTGGGAGATGCAGCCTCCCAGCAGGAACACAAGCAGGTCAAACCCAGAGATGAGCTAGTATAGGGGACACACTAGTGAACACAGGGAGGAATTCTCTGCTCCTCCCAATCCAGGTTCATGTTCCTTGGACTAAACGCTTGAAGAGCAGAGACATTCCCTGAGTTTCTCTGCCTCAGATGAGCTAGGCAGACATACCTTGGATAAGGCAGCTTCTGTTCCACATAGGAGGGAGCATTACCACCAGCTGTCTTGATGGACTCGTGGACTGAGAACTTGCTGGAAGCTGGAGAGGGGTGGGAGGGGAGCCATCTACATCACCACAAGACAGCTGATCCTCCAGGCATGGGCTATTAAGAAAGTGCTGGTAGCAAAGGAGGCCCTTGGTGGTAATCTCTACTCAAGACATTTAATTGGCTGCAGTGACTGGGCCAATCACATCAACTAGCAAAAGGGGTTGTCCAAAGTTTTCTTAATCTCTGTTGCAGTTCCCAGATATATTTTCCTTTACCTTTCCTGTAATCCCATATACTGACAGCAGAGCCATGAGGCATCCTGCTGCCCAGACAGCACATGGCAGCTGTTTTTCAGCATATGGCAGAATGTGGACAGGAACAAAGCTTTGAAGATCAGACTGTCCCTGGAGTCAGGGCTGGGGTGGACAACTGCTATGGAAGCAGCCTCACCCCATGCTCAGAGTGTGAGATTCAGGATTGTGCCCATGAACACGATGGAAGACCAGGTCTACCTGTGCAGCATAGGTGCTGTTATGTTCCTTGACAGTGAGAAGGGAAGACTGAGGCCTCCTGAAAACACATCTACAAATACCTCAAATCACCCTCCTTTCCCTGTGCCCGGGTACTCATGGACCTGGGGATCTCTCTTGTGTTCCCTGTGATGTGGTGAGGAAATGCCTTCATCAGGAAAGCCAGGGAGAAGGTTAGGGCAAGGCTCTGGTACTGCTTGGGGCAAATCTCTTCCTGTCCCATCAACACGTACTTCTCTTCCCATCCATGTCTGCATGGGTTTTACGAGTGAGGACACCATGCTTGTAGGTGACTGCATTCAGCGCTTGGGGGATGTCCAGGAAGGGGTTGCTGCTGTCAACAATCCTTGTCACCTTCTTCGCACTGGCTCCGAATTTGTCATCTACCAGCTCCGAGAGTGATTTCCTCAACTCGTCCTCATCGCTTAGAAACAAAGTCAGAGAAGAGATTGAGTGGAGAACATGTGGGTTGGGTCAAAGTGTGCCCTACCTGCTTTGGTTTTAAATAAATTTATTACTAGATTAGTCAGAGAAAGAAAATGAAAGGAGACGCAGGGACTGTAACATGCAGAGTGTGCCAGTGGTGGTGACCTGGACACAGCTGGGAGGAGCATGGGTGGCAGGTAACTTGTCCCAGTAGTCCTTCTGGGAGGTTACTCAAAATACATAAGGGAATGGGTGCTTGTCTGAACACCTGGAAACTGCAGACATACCACTGCTGAGGACTACAAGCATTTCACATGGAGAGTCTCCAATTCTGTGCCTGAAAATCAGAGCTCAAGGAGGTCTTTAGCTGAAGACCAGGTAACACCGGGGGTTTCTCAGCCTTTGAAAGGCAGCTCCTGGGGCCTTCTAGGTACTGAAGGGGCTTGAGGAGTGTCCTCTGCACCTCTGAGGAACAAAAGCTCTGCAGACATTAGGGAGATGGGACACTTGATCAAAAAACATATACTCTGTAACAGGTTATACATCAGCTCCCCACCTGTGTCCCCAGGGTGGGCCAGCAGAGAGCAAGAAATGCTGGCCATTTCCATGAAAACTGCTTCTCCTCACAGATTTCCTGGTCCTGGGCCCTGAACAGCAAGGGTTGAGAAGCTTAGGGAAGTGTTCACTGACTCAACCAAGCCTGCCTCTTCCTGTTGGGAGTAAAACCTACCCTGGTGCACAGAAACTGGAACTTCTATGGGAAGTGAGTGTCCAAAGAGGGAACTTCTACCCTGTATGATACATGTCAATGTCTAAGTGGTATGAGCGGTCACCTTAGGTTGCAGATTAGATCAGTACCAAACCTCAGCTGAGGATGTCAGCAGTAAAATACCACACTTCCCTACCTGCAGCAAGTAGATGGCCAAAGCATGACACCTCTTGGAAGAGAAGGATGATTTCCCACAGGAAATCCTGGGGAAGAAGGAATCCTGGGACTTGGGCAGAGCCCAGACGCTAGGCCTGGGTGGGGAGTTAGTGGGGCTCAGTTCTCAGTCTCTGAAAGAAAAGCAGGTACCCCATGTCAGGGAGCATCTGTCCACAGCATAGGAGCTGAGAGGTCTCTCCCGTTCATTTGCAATCAAACAGGACATCCAACAGCAAGGCAGGTCCCAGACTGGTGTTGAGTGAGGGTGGGTGGGTGAGGAGGGCAGGAGCGGGGTGAGATGCTGCTGCCTGAACTGGACGACCACAGCGGGACCTCTGCTGGCTGATGTCCCTCGGATGTGCCCGAGCCAGGGAGCCTGTGCTGGCAGGAGTTGTGTAACCGCTGCCGGCATCCAGCAGCAGATGCACTTCTGCTGAACTCTTACATAAACCGTCCCACCAGGACCTTCTGCGGAGCTCCAGAGCTCCCTCTGGTGACCACCTCCACCCGCGGCGCGGCTCTGCTGCAGAGCTGCCACCGCTGCCTTCCTCTCACACAGATGCCACCCAAGATCATTTTGAGAGTGAGGTCGGTGCTACATGACCACTGCTCCTTCAGGGCCACCGGCTGGCTGTGTTCCTCCCGAAGGAGACACTGGCCCATAGCAAGCACTGCTGCCATCAGAGCGTGGCTGGCAATGGAGGGTCCTGCTCTGCAAAGCTTAACCCAGGTCATTGCAGAGGTGGGGAGGATAAAGCCATCTCCAGACACTTTTCTAGTTAGAACAATATGAGAAGGGCAGGTGATGGAGCTAATGACCCAGAAGGTCCTTCCATGACTCTCCACAGACAAGAGAAGTGTGAGGATAAGGGGAAGGGAAGGAAGAAGAGAGGAGAAGAGCGGAGAAGAGCGGAGAAGAGCGGAGAAGAGAGGAGAAGAGAGGAGAGAAGAGAGGAGAAGAGAGGAGAGAAGAAAGAAGAGAGAAAAGAGAAAAAAGAGAGAAAAGAGAAAAGAGGAATATCTACTGTGCTAGCTTAAGGCCCCAGGTCTGTCATGGGCTTCGTCATGGCAGCAGTTGGGGCTGGGGAGCACATTGGACTCCTTGCTGAGGGTCCCAGTGTGTGCTCAGAGCAGGGGTAGAAGGGCTGAGGAAGGTGTCGCATGGAGGCCACCAAGCTAGCTGTTTCCAGATGTGTTTCAGGGTAACGAATGATGATCTGGAGGAGGAGGTTACAGAGTGCATGTCATTGAGCTTGTGGATGACATAAAAATGAGACGTACAGGGCCACCACTCGGACTGCCTCACTAAATGCAGCACCCCAGTACTGCACTGGGGTGGAGTCATCCTGCAGAAGGGTCAACTGGGGAGCAGCTCTGCAGAAAAGGCCCTGGGGCTCCTGGTGAACAGCAGGATGAACAGGAGCCAGCCAACCTGTCCTGGCAGAAAGAGAAACCAAGAACATTCTGGGCTGTGTAACAGCGGCACAGTGAGGAGATGAAGAGAAATGATCGTCCTCCTCTACCCTGCACTCATTACAACCTATCGTGATACAGCAAACAGCATTGGGCTCCCAATACAGACAATGGCATTAGCAAGGTGGAGAGACCTCAAGAGAGGCCACCAAGGTGCCTGGGGGCTGGAGTACTTTCAATTTAAGAAGTGACTGAGGGAACGGGACATGTTCAACCTAGAGAAGAGATGCATTTGGGGGAACTTGTGGTTGCCAACATGTGTGAGGAGGTTATTGAGGTGATAAAGCCAGGCTCTTCACTGTGGTGTGTGGCAGGAGGACAAGAGACAATGAACATAAATTAAAACAGTGGTTTCAAATGGATAAGAAATAAATGACACACTCAGAATAATCGAGCATTACTTCATAGATCCAGAGGGGCTGTCAGTGCTCTATCCTTGGAGGATTTCAGGATCAAACCGAACAAAGGCCTGAGCATCCTACTCCGAATTCAATGTTGACCCTACTTTGAGGAGGAAGCTGAACTGGAGATCTCACAAGGTCCCTTCCTGCCTGAGGGATTCTCTCATACTCTTTCCAGAAGAAACTATTTGGAAGAGGTGGAAAGTCTCAGTGAGCAAAATAACCCCAGATCTCGAGCTTTTGTTCAAAGACCTCTGAAGCACCTGGAGAGAGACTAGGTGTAGTAGTAAACAAAGAAGGCATGCTCTTCCTTGAGATCATGCCTGTGGACACTTTGTCCACAGAGTGCCACCAGCCTCCCCGTCTGGTTTTGTCTAAGCCATAAATAAACCCAGCTTGCCTACAGGAGGGACTTCAGTGCTTCAGGGCTTGGCAGGAAGTGTTCTGGGAGCTTCTGGGGCTAAAAACACAGCTCAAGACCTGTTAGCTCCTTTGCAAGACACACTAACTCTCAAATGCTTAACATATACTTACATGGCCCACTCCAGCTTCTCGTTCTTGATGGAGTTATATAGTGTCTGAAACAAGAACATGGTATTAGCTGTGTCTCTCATGAAAGACATGTCTGGGGTGTTGAGACCATCTTCTCTATACCCTGTCTGTGTTCTTGGAGATATACCTTCCTTGCTGAACTATCCTGGAGAAGTGTTCAGCAGTGAGCAGGACAACTGCTGTCCTGCTAGACCTGTTTTTGTCTTTGTGCCATGCTAGGTATTGGAATGGACACATCAGCAGCACAGGTGTCAGCCAGTCTTGCTCAGGAGCTACTATATGACATTCTTTACTAATTTTGGGTGCTGCACCTAGTTCTGGGTGAATTCTGCCTACACAAAGATAGTAGAAGACTGTGGGGTATGTCAAGACACCTCCAGTGTCTCGACTAGGGGAAAGGGACATTGAAGGCTTGAATGCTGCCCTGAGAAACAGGGGATGGTTGAATGACCTTGGGGATCAGCTTTTCCAGTTCCTCCTGCACAAAATTCCAATGGCTTCCCTGGGGCACTGGGAAAGAAGCAGGAATGGGCTAGGAAAGCAGAAGATGGAGGTTGTCCTCACCATAGGGTGAGGTCTGCTGGGAGGTGGGGCTGTCACCTAAAGCACAATATGATACTACTGGCATGGCACTGGTCATTTCAACCTCCTTCCACAGAGTGAAATCCTGGTCAGGTTACGGGACCTGCAGCAGGTGCAGACAATAGTGGTGGTGTTAAACCCTGTGGGAGGAGAAAATACTCACTTTGGGAGGTTTAACCAATACCCCATGGTTCTGACATAGTTGTCCTGGAGCACTCCATCCAATTACATGCAAGTGAAGGTAGAAGAAAGTATCAGTGCCAGACTGTCCTATTTGGGGATAAGGAGTACCTTGTTCTGGGCATTGACTGGAGCATCACAGAGCTACCACCAGGGAGAAAGACCCTTGGTATGTTCTGGGCGCAGATATGCCATAAACCTGGGTAAAGCACCACCAGGAAACAGACCTCTGGTGGCTCACTGCAAGCTATCAGAAGCTATCTATGTGCGGTGCGATTCTTCTAATGAAACAATTGCACACTGCAAAATGCTGATTCAAGGGCTCAGAGTGTCCCACCAGGACGAGGTGTCACCACAGTGTCCTGCTGTCTATTTATATCACGTTACCTTCAGCAAATCCTTTGCAAAGTCCTTCCCATCATTCAGTCCATCCAGGTTTGCTATGAACTGTTGACACGACATCTTTTTGCCAATATTCTGTAAGGCAAAGAAGCAGCTCATTAAGCTTCTGAAGAGTTTTGACTTTAATTAGAGTGTCTTTTAAAGAACAATTTTATATGTCATGGCGAAGCCTGGGTTTACCCCAAGAGCTCAAAGCTGAAAGGTCCCCTGCTCTATTGGGCTCTGCTTTATTTGCTTCTGCCAGCTGCCAAACATTTCAAATTACCTCTTTTTTAATGGTGAGATAAAACACCTGAAAATAACCTCTCCAGCTCTTGCTCCCAACTTTCTGAGTGGTCTCACCTCTAGTCTCCAGGATGGTCTTGGTACAGGGTGTGTGTCTCAAAACTCAAGACAAGCACTCAGGCTCCCTTGAAATTGTGACTCTTGGATGGGTCTCCAAGCCAGTCATGTGTGACATTGTGTGAGCATGCAGTGCTAGCATCTGAAGACAGTCAGCAGTGTGCAATGACTTGTCCTTCACAGAAACTGCTATTTTTGATTGCCATTATGAAAAGAGATGAGCCTTGTATGAACTTGAGTGCTGGGTCATGTGAGAGCAATACATTTACTCTGGGGACAGGTGTCTCCAATACCATGTCATGAAGTCTCCAAGGACAGACCCCATGGTGACAAGGGATTGATTGGAGGTAGTAAGAGGAGAGCATGAGCTGACACCAGTAGTCCTAAGGATCCCAACAGCATCCTGACACAGGTTGGGCTTTCTATAAAGGCATCAACAGAGTGGCCATCCAGGATGACCTGAGAGGATGGCCAAGAACAGCAGAGCCAGGACCCTGCTTAGGGACTTGGTGAGGAAGAAGTGCCTCAATGGGTCACTGGGAGGGGATGAAGCTGCCGCAGATGATATAGGAGGTGCCATGCAGAATAAGATGTGTTCTCAGTGTAAGAAAACCATCTCTTGAAAGAGACTGGCACCAGAAACCCCTGCCCACAAACATGCACAGCAGATGACCTGGAGGCTTCTCCCCAAGTGAAAGCATCAGCAAAGAGCGAGGCCTTGAGATTCACCTACAACATCGCCCTACCTGCCATCTGGGTGTGCAGACACACTCTGGCTATACAGGGAGCCAGCACTGCCTCTGAGCAGCTCTGTCTGATACTTTTCATTATGCCTCCTGTTGGTGCCAGCTCCAGATGAGCCGACACCCAGGAGAGATCAAGAAAAGGAGGAATAAAGCACTGGAGGTGAGGTAAGTACGTAGCCTAAGACCTTGAGGCACTAGATTACTTTGCGCAGAGGCCATGAACGCAGAGGCCAACGAGTATTAGGAAGTGAGTGGATTTCAGACCCTTCTTCGGGTTTCTCATATATTACATCCAGGACATATATTAATCCCAGGGAATAGCTTCTTTTTTATTCTGTGATCTGTTGCTTTCTCTTGAGCAAGATCTCTGAGCTCAGACTGAGGCAGCAGCCACGCTGTGGAGAAGCAGCTAATTGCTGAGCACTTGAGAAGGATGAAAACATACCCATTCTCTGACAGCCAGAAGAGGTGATGAGAAACCTTCAGCAAGGATGCTAATACTGTGAAGCAGCTGGTTGGACAAGGTTGTGGAAGCACTACAGGAGTCAGGCTGGTTGTCAGGATGATTGAGCACAGGTGGCTTAGATGGAACACAACCTCAAGTCGACATCTGAGCACTTCAGCTTGCCACTTTGAGAAACAGGCAGGACCCAGCCTGCTCTATGTATGAACTGGGATCTCTGGGTAGGGAGATGCATCTTCATTTCTGGCCAGCCACATGTAGCTACTATTCCTGATATGTCCCCCGGCAGAGAAGAACTTCATCCCATCTTTGCTTGCTCTAGGCCAGGCAGCAAAGCAGGAGAAATCACTGTCAACCAGCTAGTGCTATGGTGGTCTTGGGTGGAGAGCAAGTGAGGGAACAGTGGATTAAATAGATTACATAGATGAAAAGGACTGGTTAGATGAACAGGTAGAGATAGATGGACAGAGGCAGATGGGTGTAGACAGTGTATGAGAATGGAGAGATGCAGAGACAATGTGCACAATGGTGGTTAGAGTGCATAAGAATAAATTAGGAAGGATGAGATTGATTTGATGGTGGGTAGGCAGGGCTGATCCTGCCATCCTCTTGTTTCAAACCAGTGCAAATCCCCTGTTTACAACTGGGTTCTTGCCTCCTTTGGGCCTCAGCCCTCTGCTGCTGAGCTGACTCACCCAAGATGATGGCAGACCATGTCCTGAAGTGTCCAGGCTCTATCCACCTCCAGAAGAGTCTGGGCTGTAGCCTGGTGTTCCTTAGATGATGCCAAGTCTCAGCATTAGGAGATTGGGCAGGTGCTCAGTGGGAAAAGCAAGTGCTATTTAAAAGTCCCAGGAGGAGAAGCAGGTTCCTGGGGGCCAGAGGCTGCTAAGAGTGACTACCTGGGGTACTCTCCCCAGAACTCGTTCTTTGAGGTGTTAAACCACTTGAGCTTCTGGGCTGGAGGTCCCAGGCATCAAACATCTCAGCTGCAAATTGGCGAGTGGAGTACATCTCCTGTGAGATCCCCAGCATGAGGACTATACTCCTTTCAGGCCCTGCTCAACTTAATCTCTTTTGACCTCTCCCAAATCCTCATCTTCAGAGGAAAAAAACCCAGACAACTACATTTATGCTTCAGCATGATGCAAGGACCATTGGTCTGACTGGACCAAGGGATGTGGTAGTGGATGTGTTCCAGACTGTAGAAACAAAATCACCCCTCTGCAGGGCACAAACCCGCAGACTCTGGGTACCAATGACATTTGGGCCACACAAAGCTGCTGTGGGCAGACTGGTGTCACTCTGCAGGTGACGTCAGCGGCTGCCCATATCTCAGAGCTCTTCAGCTCTGCCCATGCTACCAACACAGCAATATTGCTAACACCAAATCATAATCTTGGCTTATGGAGAATATCATAAGGTTTGTAAGGTTAACAGTGATGGACATGTGGGGTTAGGAGCATCATGGGATCCCATTTCAAGCTTTGTTCAGTGGCCATGAGAGCTCCTGGCCTGCTTTCTGGACAATGCTAAAGCTTGCTACATTACAATGTGACTTCCAGAATCTAGGCTTTGCTGGAGTACCAAAATTCAACCATGCGCGCTGGTGATGCATAGGTGTTGCTTCATCACTGTGCTTCTACAGTCTGCAGTTCTGAACAAGGAAGAATAATACTGAGAGTTGAAAAGGAAACATCTCAAATCTTTGTCTCCAAGGCGCAGAGATGAAGAAGAGGAGCACTTACTCTTTCATGAGATCTCCTGGACCTCAAACAGCACCAGCAGAGTAAGGTAGAGAGTTGAACAACCTGAATTGTAGTACAAGGCTTGTAAGGTTTGTGGGTGACTGCTGGCTTTTAAACACCAACTCCAGGTGATTCTATGGAGACGGAGCGTCTCATTTTAAAGACAGCTTGGAAAGGAGGTCTGAGTGCACCTGGGATAGAAAATCAACAGTCCTAAGGCAAAACTCCAGTGTGGCCAGGTGTGAATCCCAGGGTGTAGGGCCAGTCTCATTACTTTTAAGCCTGGACTTGGTTTATGTGGTGGTCACTGCTGGAATGGCAAACTAGCCCATTTTAAGGGACTCTGCTGTAGGAAACTGTCCCTTTACAGAGACATATCGACCACCTTTTCCTAACCCAAGGAACTTCCCACTCCACAGCAATGCACAGTAAAACACTGAAACACACACACAATATATATATATAAAGGAAATAAAAAGTGATATGCAATATTATGGCAGCAGCTTTAACAAAAGAAGTGAGAGATCAAGTCACACAATCCCAGGTACACTGCAGTTCATGGAGGTGTCTTCACACAAGCAGGATTTGATGTGATGTGTATCAGCTGCCAATGGGTTGCTAAGTAGTGAAGGACACCACAACCACTTAGGAATCCAGACAAACAAAAGCCTTTTTTTTTTTTTTATGACAGAAAAAACAAGTCAAATGCCAGTGCTTTAAAGCAAAACACTAGAATGACTGCACTTACCACCTGGAAAAGGTTAAAGAGCAGAAAAAGAGGTTCCAGGAGCAGAAGGAGGGGGGGGGGGGGGGGGGGGGAGGGGAAGGAGAAGAAGAAATTAATGTTACACATGCTGAAAAATAAAGAGAAGATTTTTCAAAGAAAAGCTCAGGTATTTCTAAACCTGGTCAAAAGAAAGCTATTCTCTCTTTGCCTAGATAGCATAAGATTATTTCCTCTTGCCAGCTTGTCAATGAAAAATAGAAATGAGGTTTTGGAGGTTTAGGGGGGTTTTGGCTCTTTCAATAATCTCTATCTTCCCAGGGACATATTTTGGATTTTTTTTTAATTAAAAAACCCTAGACAAAAGATTATTCTGGAGTGAAGTTGCATAGTTTGCCCTCTACCACAACACTGCTTTTGCTGCTGCAGGAAATACTTTGATGAAAATATTTCCTTTGCTCCAACCATTTCAGATGAAGGATGGAAGCTTTGTGAGACACTTCCAGAAGCCCCACTGCTATCTCATATCATGCAGAGACGCTTTGCCTACCCACGTTACTGGCAATGGACCCAGTGGTGGTCTCACAGGCTGGTCCCAGGCTGCCTGCTCCCCAAAGGATGAGGTCATGGTGGCTGTAGCCAGCTTGGTGCAGGCCACTGGGCACATCTGCAAAGGATGCTCTTGCAGGGACCAGTAATTCCCTTCACTGACTGTTCTGTTCAAACCTTACCACTGTCATGAAGGCACCATCTGTGGTTTAATAACCAGGAGGGTCTCCCAGGTGCACTGTCAGGATGACATTGGTGAAGCCGTCATAGATGAAGAGAATTCATGTAGTGTTCTCTTCTCATTCCCACAGAAAGAGGCTCCTCTCAAGGCTGATTATAAACCAGTATGCTAGGTTGTGGTCTACTGTCCCCTCATTAACAGGCTAAGGAAGAGAAAATCAGGGCCTCTCTGCAGATGCACAATAAATTGTTACCAGCTGGAGGCAGAAGAGGACACTGATGATACAGCTTGGAAATCATGGGCTTGTGGGGCAGAAAAAGGGTGTGTAGGACTCACATGCACAGGCTGCGATAAAAAGCCACCCCCCCCCAAATCCCCGCCATCTTCACACAACTTCTGGGGAGTCTGTGGCTCCAGATATGAGCTCTCAGAGGGGCTATGAAGAAGATGCTTCAGTGACGTGAGACTTGAAGAGCCCATCTACCCCTAGAAAGGGGGCATAGCACCCCAAGGCCCACAGCCATGCTCTACGGCTTAAGGCTAGAGAGCAGGGAGGAGATCTGGATCAATGGTGCCTACAGCCTTCCACAACACAGAGCAGGGCACAGAGTCCCTGCATACTCCCAGATGTACGCCATGGCAGGGGTCTCTAAGGGCACAATGTCCCAGTGCTGTCCCCTACACCCTGTTCCACCTACCCTCTGATGTTATTTTTCCTCCCATTCCACTTTGCTGTCTACACTCTGATTGACCTTTTAAGAACAAATGCAACCTGAAAGAGCCTCTAAAAGGTAGTGAGAGCTCTTCTTACAGACTCTGCTGTTTTCCAGTCACACCTTTGGGTACCGAGCTCTGCTCACCCTGCTCTTTGTCCAGAGGCCCTCCTATATGAAACTCTCAAGTGGCTGTCTGCTACATCTTGGGGAAAAGGAAGAGCTGGGACTCACTTCATGTTTGGGGAAGGAAAGATCAAATCTAGACCTGTAGGAAACCACTGACTCCCTTGCAGTGGTTCCTGGGATGAGTAGAGTCTCAGCTGTCTGCATGGCAAGAAACACCATCATAAATGGTGCTGTTGCTTGGCAGCCCCACAGGGACTGGTGGTGAAGACCTCTCCATGAGAGCTCCTGGGACAGGGCTGGTGCATGCAACAGGTCCTGGGAAGAAAGCTGCATTGCCTGTGCCTCAGTAAGGTAACTGATGTCACCAGGAGATAAGCCTTTGACCTGAGTGTGGAGTGACGCTAAGAGGACTGTCCTCAGGTCTAGGCCTGGCACCCAAAATTCTCCCTGGGGCTGGTCAGAGTACTCTCTGCCAACCTATCTTAATTTTCCAGCAGCACATCCTGCGTAAGGGGACAGACCTCTATGCTTGGGAGGAAAAAAGGAAGGATGCATCTCCAAGTACTACTTACATGGCCGTGAAGGTCTGTGTTCAGCAGCATCAGGGCACAGGTGAGCGTGTGAATCCCATCTGAAACACACAACGGTCAGAGGGCTGTAGTTACTCTCCTTCCCATGCAGTTTCTGTGTTTGTCGTCTTCACAGACCATTGCAAAACCAAGGCTAGTTGCCATGTCTGGGAACCTTAAAGAATATGTTTCCTTCAACTGTGTAAGATACCTTTAAAAATATAAATCCCCCTTTTACCACAAAATTTACCTTTTTCTGAAATGATCACAAAGGAATTGACTTTAAAGCGGTTCTGTCAATGGCTTTCTAAAGACCAGACTTCCCGCTGAGTCTTCCTCCATATCCATTTTGGGCCAATGCCATTGTAGAAAGGGGCAGAGACCCTGGCAAACAGAGCTGGTTTGCCCCAGATTGATCAGTTGACTAAAAGTCAATGATCCCAGGCAGTCTGGAAGGCATTGAGTTGTTCCACAACTGTTATTTCCACAAATAAGTGCAGCATTTTTGGCTCTCTGACTTAAGAATACTCACACGAAGTTTTCCTTCCATTCAAGACAACACAGCACCCTTTTCTGGCCTAGTGGCTTGCTACTATTTCAAAACCATGCCGTGGCCTGAAGCTTTTAATGGTCAAGAGACTAGTCTCCATGCACCACCTCACAAGAGTGAGATGCAAATGCATTCTGGCACGTCAACTGGTCCTTGAAGGACCTCAGAAAAGGTGAGCAGCAGGGAGGCGGCAGGGGCAGAAATACTACAGCCTTGGTCTTTCATCTTGCTCCTGGTGTGCTCCTACAGATGGGCCAACCCAGACATGACATGATGCTCCTAGCTTGTTTTCCTCATCCATGCTGTTCTGTGAATTGGTGCCCTAGGGTCAGCAGGTACCCCGCTCTTTGACTTATGCCCAGGCCTCGTTTGGGAAGTGGGACTGGTGTCTTCTTGTGGGGGTAGATGTGCAGCCACAGAGAGCCAGCCATGGCCTGTCCCCATCCCAGTCAGCCGCTGTTCAAAGGACGCACTTGTGTGGAATACTTACAAGCCCTGAGCACCCCATGCTCAAGGCTGGGCTCTGAACACTGCCAGCTAACTGTGACCAAACACAGGAGTCCACAATGAGCACATAAGCTTCTCCCTTTCCTGGAAGAACCATGGTCTGAGGAAGGAAGAGTGTCTCATAGGAACATCACTTATTTCCCTAATAGGGCTGACAGTCCTGGGGACATAGCGTGAAGGACATGCATCTTCAAGAGAGCATCACTTCCTAAGAAAGATGCTTGCTTTACCTTCACAATAAGTAGCTTTGGGCATAGGACAACATGCCTTCCCAGTGTGTGTGTAGTTTTGAGTCTCTGTGGGAGATTTTGGGCTGACATCTTCACCTGACTTTAGTGGTATCATTTTGATCACATAAACCATGTCCCATGTGGCCCCAAGGTGGAGCTGGTGTCCCAAAACCTGCTATTCTCTCGATGTTGCTTGGCTCGGTTGCATTCACTTTTTCTCTCAAATCATGCAATGCCACAGCACAACCATATAGTTCTTCCATGTCAAGGCTTCATCAGCACAGGAAAGCACTAATAATGTGTCCAAGACACCACGTTCTGGCAGAAAAACCAGCCATCCCACTTCACAGCCAGCAAGTCAGAGCTTCTGTTATCCTTGTTTGCAGCATCCCATCATGCAAGGCAGAAGTGACCCTCAGTGTTGCAACAGCCAGGTCTCCATCAGTGGAGGAGTTACTGAATCAGTATTTAGTGACGACCTGAAATGTCTTAGAGGGCTGTAAGGCCTTCTCAGCTGCCTGATCATCTCCAGACAAAACTACCTTGACGCTATGATACTTCTATGCCAATAGACCATCACAGATAGGTGTTTTCTTAGAAGTCTAGATATACACAGTGGCTCAAATTTAATCTTGGTGGAACATATTTTGCAAGTTTAGGCTGGATGCAACAAGAAGGAACTGCTTCCTGAAGAAAGAGCTTGCAATAGCTTTCTCAAACCACCATGCATCTAGCGCATGCTTTTGCAGTATCTGCAAAAAGATGTGACCTGAAGAAGCTACTTTGCTTCCCTCTGTTGCATCAGCTTCAAGCAGTACTTGGATTACAATTGCATTTTTCAAGCCCCATTCAATGAACAAGGTCTTGGGCTGAGCTTCACCAGCCGCTCACTTGCCCACTGCTAGCAGCCGCTCTGCTAGCCACAACTACAGTAATTTGCAACCCCTGAGAACCACTCACCACCTCCCCTGGTGCTGGGCAAAGCATGGGTACTGATCCAGGCTGCAGCTGAGGAGCTTCTCTTCAGCACAGCTCATATGGACTCAGGAGGACAAGGCTCACTGGGAGCTACACTCAGAGCCTCAGATCCTAGTCTGGGTCTCATGGTGGAGTCTGTACAGCACATGGTGTCCCCTGTCCCTCCCAGGGCAGGATCCCAGAGAAATGGAGAAGCTGTGGCCTTGCCTGCCCAGTGGATGCTGTTCAGGCCTGGCTGTGGATAGGTGGTTTTACACCCAGGTTCTGTGACATGTGCACTTAGGTGTGTGATGGAGGCTAGAGCCAGGGAAAGTGAGCGGTACCTTCAGACGTGCTCTCTTCTGGGTTGCACTGGCAGTACCGCCGAGAGAAATGGATCAGCACTCGCTCTCGCTCCTGTGTCTCTCCCATCAGTGGGAATGCTTTCAAGAATGTCCTGCAAAGAGAAAGTGATACTTAAAGATGTCATAGATCAATCTGCTGGGCAGCATCCATGCTAAGGAGGGAGATGGAAAGGGGGTCCTCCCCCCAGCCTGTGCACCCCTGGGCCCCTACAGGCACGATGCGAAGGGTGTCTATGGAGCCAGGTCTAAGCTGTGTAGGGGAACATACTGTCAGCTGAGATCTGACCCACCTCTGGCTTGATGGCACCAGGATGGATTGTCCATCCCAAGGGAAGAAGTTGCTCCCACTTGGTCTGATTTTGTGTGGGATGGGACTCCTGGGAAAGCTGCTCTCCACCATGGGGAAGCAGGTTGTGGGCCTTCCTGTTGAAGCCCACTTTTGGTGGCAGTACCGAAAGCAGAGATTAAACAACAACCTGGAGCTCCCCCCAGTCCCTGCTCCTATCACATGGACAAGCCTCCCTGGCATCGGGAACCCTGGAAGAGAAACCCACCGCGCTGCTCCGCTCTGTCCAGCCCAGGCCCTATGTGGGAATGCCAGAGACCAGCTCACCTGAGTGCTTTGTCAAGGGTCAGGCCAGTGAAGTCAAAGAAGCTGAGATACTCCTCTGCTACCAACTTGCTAAATTCGTTACTGTAATTAAAGAGGGAGCAGTCAGCCCTTTCATCAGGGAAGAAGACACTATCTACAAGAGGAACAGCAGACTTCTGCCTCCTGGCCAGCCCAGCTCCCAGCAAGACAATGCAGATGTGATCCCAAACCCAGGGGGACTCTCCTAGCTTGAAATGCTACTGGAAGACTTCCAAAGGGGCCTACCGTGCCCACAGGCTAACACTGTAGCACCCAGCTCTAGACACCTGAGCACGAGAGATGCCTGTTCCCACTGCATCCCTCTGCTGTGCTGCTGGCCAGGGAAAGCCTCCTCCCAAACCAGCCAGGAGGAGGCCATAAGGATACCGTGTGCTCATCAAGCACCTTCTATCTCACCCAGTACTCTCCCACTGCTGGACGTGTCTCCTCCTCCTTCAATATTCCTGTTCTCCACTTCATATTGGCTCCCATCCCATGTCAGATGGATTCCACTGGGAACTGGAGCAGGAGAGCTCAGCTGAGTTTCTGGCCCTGCTCATCCCTGGTAATGCTTCTCCAGAAACCATTCCCCTGCCACATTTTCAGAGACATGCTGCCTTTAAAGCCAGAATAGGTGCTGTTAAGTTCCTCTATCTACACAACTCAGGCGGCGGAAGTGCAAGAATAATCAATGAGTGCTGGCAAGAAATGGGAGATGATGTCGATATGCTCTGCTTTTGCCATATATGATTCCTTTTCCTCCTCCCCTCAAAATGACAAGTATATTGCAAAGTGTTGCACATCCAGTCTCACATAGGGACATGTTATGTGTAGAACTCATTGCTTTTTCTACGGCATTGTTTTATCTTCTGTTGTGAGGTGGATGCTGTAAAGCCACTGGCATGGATGCTGTTTGGAAGCACGACACGCAGCAGGATCAAGCAGAGCAGCTTGATAGCTCCAGAGAAGAGGTCCAGGCTGAGTTTGGAGAGGCAGAAAAGAAGTATTGGTGCTGGAGCTGGCTCAAAAGACTGTTTCAAAGCCATGTGAAGCCACAAGGCCTCACAGTCATAAAACAATCCTATTGTTTAGGATTGCTAGCTCAAGGAAAGAACGTGTCCTCATGGGCCCATGGGTTAGTCTGTCTGAAGCAGTGCCATGATGATTCGCATGCAGGTTCCTGCCAGCTTCCCAGAGAGACTTCTCCACTTGTCCTCAAACTTCACAGCAAGGTCATGTGAGATGAAGAATATCCACATGCTTGTGAAAGGAGACGTCACCTCTTCACCCTTGCGCCAAAGAACAGGCAGAATGATGCAAGCCCCTGGCCTCCTCTGAGATCCTCTCAGCTCTAAGTCTGCAGAAGACCTCAGGCATTGGTTGTGTTAGTTCTGGGAAACAGCCTGTGCTCTCCCTTCCACATGTCAGGTTCCACATCATACATGCAGTTGTAGCCTCTCAGAAGAAAAAGTCTGATTCCTTCTGTTTGTGCAATTATTGACCCAGTCTCCTGGAAAGCTGCTTGGACACTCTGGGCCCACAGCAACAACTGCTGTGTCCTGCAGCACTGCAGCAATCAACAGGTGAGAACAGTGTCTGACATCCTCCACTTCACCTCAAGCTGGGCTTGAAGGACTGGCCTTGCCCAGGGCTCCCTAAAGCCAAAAGACTTGGCATGTCTACAGCCCTGCACAGATATTGGGTGGGCTGAATTGGTCTTGAGATGTCTCCGTGGCCTACACTGGGAGCTACCCCCTAATTTGCATTTCTAACTAGATCTATAGTCAGGCAGGATGAAGGTGAGTGGGAGCTCCTCTTCCCTCCTCTTTCCCATCAGGGCAGCCTGGGAAGGCAGGCAGATCTTGCTGTCTGTCCCTCAGCTCACCAGGTCTTGCTGAAGACCGGGAGTCCATAGGGAATTTGTGACCCATAGGACAAGTGGTCTGTGCTAGCTGCTGTGGTGCCAACAGTCCCCAGCCTGGGAGCCCACCAAACCTTCCTGTGTGCCTCACTTGGTCCCTCTCTACCTGGAAAAACTCCAGGAGGGACTGCCAGCTCTGCTGAGGGAATTGGACAGTGTTGCAGGACACCTGAAGGCAGCTGGACCCCAGGAAGCAACAAACTCTATGCCTGACTAGAGGCACAGAGACATTGATGGGAACCTTCTTCCTGAGCTCCAGAGCCAGTTAACATGCTTGAGGTGTGCCTGGGACACAGAACTGCAACACTGGCCAGGGCAAGCATTTTGCTAGCTCTCTCCTTCTTCAAACAATCCTGCCAACTACGTCAATTGTGTTCTGCTGCTTCTCCAATTTCACTGGCCAATACAGAACTCAGCAATATCCTCTCAGCATACCTTCATCTTTTATGTATTATTCATCTTTTTGCTCTTCCCTATCTCAAATGAGCCACCACAAGAAACAGTTGGGAACACATCACCAAGAGAAAGCTCAGCGAACTGCTTCCAGCAGGAAGCTCCTCCAACTGGCCCCAGTAGGAACTCTCTTCAAACTCACCAGTTTCTGGCTTATATAGTTCTAGCCTTGCCCACCACCTGAACCATGACCACCTGGGGGAAGGCAGGATCTCACACAGGTGGGCCATGTCCTGCCTCTGGGGCCTGAAGCTACTTGGGCAACAAAACACTGCTAGGTTGTGGCTCATCCTTACGACAACTCCAACTTGGGGCCCACAGCTTAGGCCCCAGCACTTCAGCAAGACCATGGCCTACAGTAAGGTGGGTTTAGGTATTTGCTCTGGTTTTCTCATACAAGAATTGGCCTCCTCTCTCTCTGTGCCAGTCCTAGTCTCTCCTGTAGGAATGGGTGACACTTCCACCATGCAGCTCAGACACAACAGAGACACCCCCACAAGAACAGCAAGGCATTTCCCATGGGGGTATGTCTGGCATGCTCTGGCTGGTGGCCCTGCCACACAGACAACCTCTACAGACCTTCTCTCACCTTACCCCCCAGCTTGATGCTTCCTCCCTCTGCCTAGTTTTGGAAGGTCCAGGCACCAAGAGTGCTTACTGACCTTGCAGGGTCACAAGCCACTCCAGGGATAACACAGGAGCCCTGGCCCTTTCTCATGGTTTTATTCCTGCCTGACTGAATGTGGACAGATACATGCTGCTTTGCAGCCTGATCACACTGTCCTATGAGCTAAGCTGTTATTGTCCGGGATCGTTTTTGTGCTGTGGACACCTGGATCAAAAAACCATTGTCCATTAGAAGTTTGGCTAGGTAAAATTCACCCAGTCTCCAGGGGAGGGCAACACATTGACAGAACCCCAGTTCTCTGCACCGCGAAACTGTGCTCTGTGTGATTCTGCGAGTACAGTGCTCTTTTGGGAAACTCCACAAGGAAGTTTCTGGCATGACTGTCTTCATGGACAGCAAGAGACGTTTGACCATGAGTGGTGACGGAGGTGGGACAATGCCACCAGACCACGTGGCAGGAACAAGAATCCTCCATGGAGAGTTCAGTTGCCAAAACATGTTCTTCAGAGAGACAAAGGTAATTTCTGCATCTAAGGTTTATTTCACAGAATTATATCAGCTGGAAGGAAACTATTTGGAGATATCCAACCTTCATTTCCTTGTTCTTCAAGCCTTTTCTACTTGCTTGATAATGATGAATGGTTTGGGGTTTGGTCTGGTCTGGGTTTTTTTTGAGAAAATTGCCAATGTTCACAAAGAGCACAAAGGAGTTAAAATGAGCTAAAAAACTTTAAAATGAGGTCTTACTTCTTGCAGAAGCCTCCTAGCCATCCACCTCCTACATGGAGCTGGCCTGAAAGCATCACTTGAACTTACCCTGCTCCCACCACTGTAGATAGGTCTGACATTGTCCTAAGTGAGAAGATCAACTCAAAACACACCTATCCTCATCCTTCTTCCTCTTCTGATCTTCAAATCCACCTGCTTAGTCCAAGACCCTGCCTCTCTATTCAGGTCTTGTGCTGGGAAATTATTCAGATGTCCAAAACCCAGCTGATCAAAACAGGATTTTTTTTTCAAAGGCTGTGCAAATTCAGTTCCCGAATATGGGTCACCAAGCAGCTTTCCAAGGTGTGAAGCTTGAAGGACTGCAGGAACTAGCAAAGGGACATACTCAGATGCATTCCCAGAGACTCATTGCTTAGAACTTCCCCTGATCAGTTTGCAAGAAGGGAGAAGGATATTGGACCTGAGGCAGCGACAACCACCAGTGCACCTGCTACAAGAGCCATGTCAAAAAAGAAGAATAGAGATGCTGCCAGGTGATACAAAGGGCCTCTCTAGGAGATCATTCATGGGCTCCTTCTGCCCCAGGACTAAGCTGAGAGTCACAGATGATCCTTGGCACTGAAAGCTTGGATATTTGCTGAGGAACAAGTGTGTTCTGCTGATCTGGACAGGAGTGACGTCTCAAGGACATAAAAAAACCCCCAGCAACACAGGTTATATCTGATCCAGGAGAAGGATGGTGGGGATTGGTATCCTCACACCCACTGGCATCCTAAAATAATCTGTTACTGCTACACTTGTTACTGCTACTCTGTTTCTTAGAAATCTCTGTAACTCTTCCACTTTTGAATAAACACTTTTAATTTCCCTTCTGCCTTACCCAGGCAAATCTACCAGCTGAGGTGCTTGGACCTCCAGTGTGTACCTGGCTTTCCATCAAACCCTTCATGCCATCTATACAGACTGGGTCAGGAGGCACTGCAGCAGGAAGATTTTGGGGTGCAGACATGAAAAACCTGGGGACTGGTGGGTGGGACAGGAAACTTTTGGTTCTGGTGGGCAGCAGCTTATGGCAGGCAACTTGTAGGATTCAGGTTGCAAGGTCATTGGGCTTGGACCAGTTTCAAACAGAAGGATCTCCAACAGTCCCAACTCCATCTAGCAAGCCCTTGTCAACAGCAGGTGTGTCCCTTCCTGCCTTGTCCTGTGCTCTCAGCATGACCAGTGCTCCCCCAGACCCTCCCCACGACAGCTGTGTTACTGCTGGCCATGCTCAATGCTATCTTCATCAAACCCCTCACAGGGATGGCTGCAACCCAAAGCCCCACTTACTTTTTCCCAAGCTGGCGTGCCACATCACAGCGCTTGAACCCTTCAAGGTTGTAGAGGCGCTTGGCCAGCCTCTTGGCAGCCTCGCTATCTGCCCTGCAGCCGTTTGCCAAGGTGTCTGTGCTGCCCTGGTCAAGCTGCTCTGTGCTGCCCATGTCAGAGTCAGAGTCTGACAGCACATCTTTCAAGCTGGCATCACTACAGAAACAAGAAACAATTCAAGGAGCAGCAGGCACGATTTGAGCAAACCCACAGAAACTGCCACATTTTTATTTCTTCTTGTCCTAACCAAGAAATACAAAAAACCCCCAATACGTTTCTGAACTGGATGTTGGACAAACCCTCTTTCATAGAATCGTAGGATCATAGAATCATAGAATGGTTTGGGTTGGAAGGGATCTCAAAGGTCATCTAGTTCCAACCCCCCTGCCATGGCAGGGACACCTCCCATTAGACCAGGTTGCTCAAAGCCCCATCCAGCCTGGCCTTTCATTTCAGGTTAAATGAAATAGTACAATTTAATTTCAAATTTGTAGAAGAAGGTGGAAGAGAACATGACTTCTCCCTAAGAAATGAGGACACATCCATTCAAAGCAAGCAGCCCCAACACCTTTTACAGCTTCCTCTCTCTCCACTGGTATGGAAAGGGATACCAAGCTCTTTCAGAGCTGTGGACATTTAGGAAATCTCAGGGGTAGATGGTGTGCTTTTCAGTTCAGATTATTTGACGGGGATGAGTAACTGCTTGTACAAACAGTGTCAACAGGACTGGTCCCAGACCTGCTGTCTCTCCCACAGGCAACACGCTGAGCAGCCCCACTGGCACCGTGTAGGCAGGGCTACGTCCCTTTATTTTCTTGCCCAAGGCCTGTTATGGCACCTACTCACACATTTTTGGGCAGTGTGACTCACTGAAGACCTCATGCCAGCTGGACATAGGGCCTTGCTCCGGCTCTCCCATGACCTGGCTGCTCATTACCTGGCTTCCTTTTGCAAGGAAGTGCCCTGCAGATGAGCTGCTGCCTCCCAGGGATGATAGTTTGGGTCTGAGCTGGTCCAGAGGATGAAGTCTCTGCTGATCTCCTCACTGCCTGCAGAAGAACCTCTGGGGAGGCTTCTACAGGGACACCCAGTCCTAAGAAAGACCTTGAGGTTTCCCTGCACTTCAGAGGATATTTGGGAGTGAGCTTGACTGTCTCCAAGCTACCAAGGGCTTTTGCAGATGTTAGGCAGACAAGGCAGTGGTATGCCCAGCTTCACCTGCTGGGGACAGGATCTGTGAGCAGCCAGATGAATGGTGGTGCTCTCCAGAGCACAAGGGAGCACAAACTCCTGAGCCGTGGCTTTTCTTGGGCTCACAGGACTCCTGGAGGACCCTGCAGCTCACCTGCAGTTTGGCATCCTAGGTTTGAGAACATGGAGGACTCAGACACAAGCCTGCTGGGACTGGCTAGTTTAATGCCATGAGAACTTGTTCCCCAGCTGTAGTCCTCACTTATGTGTAGGAAAGCTTTTCCTGTTGCTGTTTGGCCTCTCTGCCATGACAGCACATGAGAGTAAGCACAAGGGGAACAAAAGCAGCTCCATCTCTACCATATCCTCTGAGTCTTGCTCCTGGACTGAGACCCCGTAAGACAAGGAGCCCTCACTCATGGAATTCCCAGCCTGTCTTACCTGATGGAGTTAATGATCTTGGTGGCATCTTCCTCCGACCCTTCCACGTGGAACCCATTTGGGATGCTCTTCAAGGACAACCGGCTCAGAACATTCTCCGACCTGCTGCTGGTAATTGAATGCCTAAGAGGGCTCCCAAAATCTCCTTCTGCTGGCTTTGATGCTGCCTGCTCTTGCTTATCAACAGCCATGTGGTGAAGGGCTTCTCTCTGCTGGGCTACCAGTTTCTGCTCCAAGAGCTCTGGGCTTTCCTTGACCCTTTGCTGGATCAATGGTGTAAGTGGCGCCTCAAAACTAACACAGCTGTCTGTCTCGTCTGTGAGAGAGAGGACATCCAAGGAGTCCAAGCTGCTATAGTATGTACCCTTCATAAGGTCAGACTCAATGATCTTCTCAAAGGTCGAGCTGAACCCATCCCTGATGTCTTTGAATTGAAAATGTTCCTTGTCATCCTCACCGCAGCTCAGCTTGACATCTCCACAAGCAAACCTGGACCAAAAGAGGAAATGTAGAAAATTCTAGGTAGTTGCTTGCACTGTTCCAGCTGGAGTTAGGAGGCAAGAGAAGAGGCAGAAATGGATGCTGGGATTATAGGCCCTTGCAACCTTTCTGTGAAATAACCTGCTTGGTTCTCAATTTTATTACAATCTTCTAGAGCTGAAAAAGGCAGAGTTTTATGATGAGCAATCCCAGGGGCCCAGCCAACCCTTAATTTGGTCACACCCCAGACCTCTGAACTGGAGATGTTTGCACCTGACATCTGCTACTGGATCCATTGCTAGAAAAAATTTAATCTGCAGGTTGTCTCTCCCTTCAAGCACTCCAATTATGGCTGCTTCAAAAGCATGAAACTCCTCAAGATCGAGGCCATTTCATCTAACTTTGGACATCAGCAGTAAATATCCTTCATCCCTTTTACAGCAGAGAAAAAGCAGAAGCTTTTAGGGAACAATTCATATGCTGCAATTTAAGCCTTTTTTTCTTAGATGAGGCACCTTAGGAGTGTGAGGCACCCTGCAAATAGTTTTCTCTCCACTGAGAGGGATGTAAAAGATGCCGGACACACACCCAGGCAGGAGAGGCTCCATGCTTCTTTACAGCGAGCCTGTGGCATTCAAGCACAGCGTTACAGGCTGTGAAATGCATGAACCCACAATCTTAGCTTCTAAATAAGCGTGGATGACTCTCAGGAATCTCGTGTCTGTTTGGCTTTGAATGCAACGGCATTCACCCCAGTGTGCATCTTGATATTGGGGAGAATTCATCTGAGTCAGATCCAGCAACACCCGCTGGGCTGGGAGCCCTGGAGACCCAGGAGGGCTCAGTCCTCCTGGAGTAGACCAGGCTGCAAAGAACTGCCTGCAAATACCCTGAGTATTTCAAAGGGTGCAAAAACTCATTTGACATGCCCTAAGAAATAAGTTTTTGCACCCTTTGAAAGTCTCCTCTGATGTCTGAGCCGTGGGAGATGCTGTTTCCAAACCTAGCTCTGCAAGCACATGGGTAAAAGCTTACATGAATCTGTAGACTCACATAATCCCTTGATTCCAGAAGCTCAGTGCTTAAGAAAACTGTCACCCAGTTCACCAGAGCTGGCCATGCAGCAAACCAGACATAAGCAGAAATGAGACAGACAGCAGGAGTTCCAGCCCAAAGAGCCTTCATCCTCACGACTGCTTGTCTTTACAAATCCATCCATCCCTGCAGGGTGCACTTAGTGCCTGGCCATGACCTTGTGTACAGAAAAGATCTCCTCCTTCCCCAAAGCAAGAGGAACTTTTAAAACTTCCTTTGTGACAGGAAGGACTTTACAGCTTTAATTACACCCAGTGGTGGGAGTTACGGATCTGCTTTGGCAGCTCGTCCCATTGCCAAACTTCTTAGGCAGCTCCCATCCCAGTGAACTTCCATGTCCCCTCCTCTACAGAGGGTCTGTATCCTCCACACAAAGGAAAAACCCTGGGCCCTAGTGGTTTCCCCAGGTCCTGCAAGAGAGCTATCACAGCATCCCTTGCACTGCTTTACTCCCATCACCAGCATGTCTCTGTGCAGGAAAACCCATGAAGGAGGGCATGGCCTGGTCCACCCAGTGAGGTTCAAGGTGTTTCCAGGGGTGTTGTGCACTGCAAATGCACCTGTAGGTATTCTCCTGGGTGTCAAACCCATCAAGAGCCATCAAGCCCTGCACCTCCTGGATATTACTTAGCAAGTTCCACATTGCCACAATCCCAAGCCAGACAGCTCCAACTCTCTCACCACACTGAACAAAATAATTTCCATTAACTGTTCATACCACAGAGCTTGTTTTTTCCAGACCTTGAGCCAAGCTCATTCAGCAGGCAACAAAGCATCCCTACAAATGCCCCAGCAAAGGCTACATGGGACAGACGGCTGAGACCAGGGCAGGAGCTGTGGCCCTAAATGGGTCAGTGGTCATCCAGGCACATCAGATCTGTCCTTGCGTGGTGTCAGAGAAGATGGAGGACAAAGAGACTTTCTACAGCAGCGCTGTCTGCATCCAGTTCAAGCAAAGCCAGGGTGAGGTGCAAGACCAGTGAAAGACCTTGCTCATGTGAATGAACCTGAACCCTGACAGAGAAGCGCCGCGTACTTATTACACAGCAGGCAAAGCAACGGCTTTCCTTAGATAAGGAGCCATATATTTATTTGCATTGTAATCACAAGGTTTGGTGAGTTCATCTAATTGCCTGCTCTGCTTTTCCCAGTCATCGCGGAAAGGCTGTTCTATTGCTTACAGCAACGCATGCAGAGCAACGCGCTCAGTTATTATTGCAGCTGAACTGTACAGGGTTTTTATGCGCTGAGTTGTTTACGTTTCACTGCTCACTGGTTAATTAGTTGTAATAAAGTACAACCTAGCTGGCTGTGTTGGTGGAGTGGGGAGTCCTGTCACAGAAGGACATGATGGAAATCAGAATTTTTCTGCCTGTGCACTGAAGGCTTCCTGCAAAGTTTTTCTGAAACTTCAATGGAATTTGTATTCCTTGATGGCTCTGTGTTGCCGTGGGAGGAAACATGGGCAAAGGCAGCAGTCCTAAACCTGCAGGTACCAAGTGCGTCTACAAGCCAAAGGTGAGGATTACTCTATAAAAACGTTTGACCTTTTTGCATGAATTCATAGGACTGAAAGCAGCGAATATAATTTACTGGTGAAGCTCTCAGTCTGGCTGCAGAGCTGCGACCTCCCTGAGCTCATCAGGGCCAGTGCTGAGGGCTTCTGGGGAGGTGAAAGACCTCTTGGCAACATAGCCAAGAAAAAGAAAGGCCCAACAAGAAAACGAGGCTTTGACAAATGGTATAAGGGCACACCAATGGATGCCATGGGATAAACTGGAAAGGGGGTAAAATGGATTCAGTTAATGCAAACTGCAGCACAAGCACTAAAGCTTTGGCTTTATTTCCTTAATTTTTTTACCAACCATTTCCTGCGTAGATGCACAAACCTACCTTCAGCTGGGCAACCATGGTTTCTTTCCCCAGCTCCACCATGGAGTCGATGACCTTGGATGTCTTTTTCCCCTTTAATTCTCCATTGGGAGGAGCAAGACTTTCTTGTAAAGTACTTTAAGATCCAGGGACAAAATGCATACGAGCACCAACATGTGGATGATGACAAGTGATTTGTTCCCCAGGAGCGAATAGCTGACTGCTTATCAGTAAAACATTAGGACAGAGAAAGGTCAGGTTCTCCTATATCCAGGACAGGTCATAACAAAACCAGCAATACACAGGAGGGGAGGAAAGAAAGAACTGGGGGAGCTCAGAGATGATACAGGATGATAGTGACTTCCCAGTGCCTTGGTCCATCTGTCAGCTTTGTTACTCCTGACCCACATTGATCCAGGAGAGCCAGACAGTCAGGTATGGTCAGGAAAGACCAGCTCCTTGCTTGGCCCACCCACATGTTTCTGCCATTTAGCCTAAAGATAGGTGGTCAGAGTTCTAAGGAACTCAAATATAGTGAAGCTAACCCCATTCCTAGGCAATAAGCAGATTCCCAGATTTCAGCTGTGCCCCTGAAGCTTTCCAACTGCCCTTTGAATACAGTGTGTGGCTTGTCCCTTCTACATTCAGCTTCCCAAAAGACTTATTTGCTCCCCAAGTGAATATGTCCAGAGCATAAGATCACGGGCTGCGCATGTAAAACCCAGTCAGGTTGCATCATCTCCAAATCCTCAGCCTGCCACTTCTCCCAATTCATGCCCTTGTACCTTAAAATAATTGCACTTCCAGTGGCTGGAGCAGCATTTACTGACCACCCTTAGCTTCCTCTTGAGCTCACAGTCTCTGCCAGGCAGCCACATATCAAGCAGGTATGATTCCCTTGCAGCCTGAGAGACTTGCACACATCCAAGACCTGACTGCACAGTTTATGCAGCTTGTTGAGACCTGCCTGGGGGTAGACTCCTCTAGCTCTCCAGACATCAGCAGCCTGCTTTGGACACTTTTCCTCTTGAGTGCCTCCAGATAGTGCTCTGAACAAATGCCTCATCCTGAAGCCTGCACCAGACTAAAACTTGGAGGTGATTCACAGACCCTTTCATACCTTCTTCTCTTAAGAAGGCCATGCTCCTCTGTGATAACCTCTGCTGCTCTTCTCCAGCCCCCTCCTGCTTGCAGCATCTCTTCCCTGTTGGAGTAGGTCTGTAGGCAGTGCCGTAAGATTCACAAACCCCATCTCATCTCAGTAACCAGTCATTTCCCCTCAGCCCCTAACCTGCAGAGCCTCCAGAAGATCCAGGCTCTTGCAGAGGCATAAAATCAGCTGTGAATACCACACTGGTGTGAACATCCCCCAGCCTGGAGAGTCCCAGTGTGAAGTCAGACTGCCAGTATAGAGGACACAGAGACTGGGGGGCATTGCACATGTGCTGTTTTGTCTCAGGCACTTAAGAATGAGGTGACACTCCTATCTCTTGTCTCCCACTGCTCTCCCTGTGCCATCCAGGCACTGGTAACACCTGCCACAGGCACAGCAAGCTGTACCCTTTGGATACAAAGCTGTAACCTGCTGGCCCGGGGACTATCAGAGCAAGCCATGAAGCCAGGGACTTCCAGGGTGTACCAGCCTCCCAGACAAGCTCTGCTCTCCATCATCTCCAGACTGTCACACTTGTCCTAAATTATTTTGGGTAACTCTGCCGTAAGTGCTGCAGCTAAACCTCCCGCTTGCAAGTGGGACACCCCCAAATTGAGCACTCTCGAGATCCCTAAAGCTCTGTGGGCAGATGCTGCCTCTAATCACGGCATTTCTGCATTTGTAAGAGGGAAAAGCAGTGTGAGAAGCCCAGAGAGAAAGAGCAAAAAGCCACAGCCAGCCATGAGAGCAGCTGGAGCTTTTTAAACCGATGAGTTACACCCAGAGCAGAGGAACTCAAACCAAGGAGGCTGAGCAACAACACATGCTACAACAGCACTGAGCTGATGTTACAATGGCTTCACAACTCACCCGAGCTGCTCCTCTGCCTCGTCAGCACTTAGAGCTTCTGAGGATCCCAGGAGGCTGTGCCACCGCTCCTTGCTAAGGGCCTCTCCAGGTACCTCGTGGCCAGGGGAACCCCTCTCCCCTGAATCCGCGCTGCTTCGTCGGGGCAAGCCAACCTCTCGCTGCTCCAGCTCTGCATCCACGCCGTTCGCCAAGGCTGGCACGTCCTTGTGGCCGATCGCACTGGTGACGTCTGTCCCCAGTCCCTGCTCGCTCTGCCTCTCACCCAGTTCCGTCACCGCTTCCAGATGTTGGTCTCTCTGGGCCCCACGCTCCTCCTCTGCTCCATAGGGCTGAGCATGGTCCCAGGGGCTGGCTCTCCCACTGGCAGGCTGGACAGGCTGGCTGAGCAGCTCATCCCCATCGCTGCAGGCCAGCACGGTGGGCTGCGAGCCCGAGGAATGCAGCTCGCAGCGATCTGCGGCAGACCATGGAAAGTGGCTCTTCTCGCTCATATTCTGTTTATTGTCCCAGCGCTTACGGGCTCCCTCCCCGTGCTCAGCTCAGGCTCGGTACTACCTACAACAGAAAAGAATCCACGTCACGAATCCATGGCTTTCTGAATCCTGTCAGAAAGACACGGGCTTGTTGATAGCAGACTAGAAGGGGGATAGTTTGAAGCAGAGCACAGAAAAATGCCTCCCACCCTCCTCAACCCCTCTGTGTAAAAGCAAAGAAGGACCATACTGGGGTTTGGGTTTTGCAAAATCTAGTGCTCATTACTCAGCACAGTGAGATCCAGAAAGGAAAACCTGCCCATGTGGTCCTGAGCCACCAGGGACCCAGGCACCCACCTTCTCCTGCTGCTTCTGTAATCCCCCAACAGCCTCAGCCCCAAGCACCAGGGACCTGTACCATGCAGGCTGGTGGACCACAGGGCTGGGGACAGGAACGTGGCAAGGTGGCTTTTCCCAGGCTGGCTATGAGGGTGCTATTGCCTGCCCAACAGAAATAGAAGAAATAGGGGAAATGGGAAATAGGTGTGATTTTTTATTATTATTATAAAAAGCCACCTTATTGGCAAACATGCCCATTGTTGCAAAATTTGTAATTCTCACAAGCACCATCCTTAGCCATGGGCTGTAGCCCCACAGTGCTGGGCAAGCCCTTCTCCATTGTAACCCCTGCAGCTGCAACCAAGTGCCACCAGAGGTTATCTCTCCTGGAAGCAGGCATGGTGCTCAGGCTATGATCATAGCTGATTTTGTTTTAAAACAGCAGCTTTCTTCACCTGTGCAGGATGCAATCACTGACAGCAGGCACACCTGCATTCTCCTCATTCTGCTTCTAACTCCCATCTCATTGAAACTGCCTGCCTCAGTTTCCCTCTCTGTAAACCAGGGATTTTTACATTACTTCTAAGAAGTGAGGGTGCCCAGATGCCAGCAATGGGCTCTGGGTGCTCTGACTGGCTGAGCTGCAGCACTAAAATCACTAATTGCTTGGCCAGTCAGGACTCGACTAGTTGCTGGTATCAAGAGGTGCTGGGCTGCAGCTGCTTCTGCTCTTACAATCCCTCAAGCTGTGGGGATGCCAGGGGCCTCCTCCCTGCTGCTGCCTCCCCTGCACCCAGTCAAGGAGCAATGGAGAGGTTACATTTGACCCCAAACACCCCTTAATATCCTGGGTACAGACAGACCCACACAGGTATGAGCAGGACGTATCCTGAGAAGAAGAAAAATCCCTGGGTGACTTTGCTCCAGGCCTTCTCTCTGTGTCCCGCTCCCCACAGCTGGGACACACGTTGGGCTGGGGAGTTCAGAGCCCTGCATGGCATAGGTTTGGGGATGAACACTCCTCAGGGTTGCACATGCCACAGTCCCGAGATGGGGCAGGTCCCTCCTTGAGGTGATGCTAGGAGTTTTACCTCTTCTCCACGTGCATCCATGTGCATCCCCTGCTGTCACAGAGCACGCAGCATCACCACACCTATTGCCCACGGCGCTTCCAATCCCTGTGCAATCCCTCCCTGTAACAAGGGATAAAGAAAGTGAAACCCAGGCCAGAGAGGAGAACCCCACTGAGCTCCTGCTTCTGCTCTGTATCAGGCTGTTTCCCAGAACCACCCCATTCTTTGCAAAGCACTGGAAGTGGTCTTCCCTTTGCACACTCTGGTCCTCCCTGGTTTTCAGCCAGGGCCGTGCAGTAGCCAAGTGCAGGAGTAATCCTTAGAAAGGACTTCTTATGAAGTCCCACCTGACCAATTAAAGCAGAGCAAAAGGACTATGTGTTTGCAGGTTTCAGGAGAAACTTGATGATGAGCCCGCTGAATGGCCAATTTCACCCACCAGATCCTTAGAGGCAGACACCTGTGTTATAGACGGATTCCCCTCGACAATCCTCCCCAGCCCCACCAACAAACCAAGAGCCAGGATAGAGGTCTTTGAACTGATTGTAAGCAAATCTAACTACTGAAATCCTTGATGTACAATTGTACATTGATTGTACAGTGCCAACTGGCAGGGACAGTGATGCCTCTCCATGAGGTGACCCCAGGCTGGAGGAGCATGTCTGGTCACCACAGCTCTTGTGTCATCTACATACAACTGCCTGAGACAGCAGGCCAGGCTTGCTACAGAGTTAATGGAGATAGGCAGACAGACAGGGCACCATTGCCTGTGTGCTGTTGGAGCTCTACCTCAGCCTGGGTGGATCAGGCCCTACATGTGCCACCTGCTTTCCAATGGCTGGAAAGAGCCTGGGGAGGAACTTGGCAGCAGATACCTGTGTCAAGTCCTTGTGATCTGCTTACACCCTCTCTTAGGCTTGCCCTCACAGGCCTTTGTCCTGTCTCTTCAGCCAGCCTGCCTCTCCCTGACCAGAGAAAGTCCAGCTTAGACTTCCTGGGACACCAGCACATCAGCAGCCTGCTGTGGCCTAGAATCCCACGTGCAGGAGCTGAGCCCTCCTAAGGGAGGTCAAAACAAGCCCTTGCGACAGTCCTTACATTTACATATGTGGGCCAAGACTCCTCTAGCTTGTTCCTCTGCCATTCCAAATGAAGAGGAAAGACCAAATCCAGGACAGAAAATCAGTCCCAGGCACTTGGTCTTCCCATGAACTGACATCAAGGCCAAGCCAATGCAACATCTTCAAGGAATTTACCAAGACTCTCCAGAGCATGACCACACTGTAAACTCAAGTGATACTGAAAACCTGACATGGGCCATATTTTGACTTTCCCATAGTGAAGGCATAACACAGATGCAACGCAAAGCCAAATCTTTGGAGGAACCTTTCCAGCAAGGCCTTTTTCTTAACAGAAGATGAATAATGCGGCTTTTTCAAGTCCAACTTTTTAAAACCAGCCGAAGAGTTTGGGCTGAAATTCCCCACCTCCCTGCCATCCATCCAAAAACTCCAGTAGGAACCAGACACTGCTCAAGCTAAATTCCAGCCCAACAGCTAAATCTTGGCACAGCTACACGCAATGAGAAAACAGGAAGCTAACTGTGGTTAGGAGACAGGCCTGAGTAAGAAATGTTGGCAAACCTTAGTAAGCGTGATGTCCCATCCATCCCTCCTAACTTTAACCACCTCATATTACTAATACAAAAAAAAAAATCAACATTTCTGTTAAATTATAAACTATATAATGCAGTATAAACTACTGCATTATGCCTGCTCTGTTTTACCCTCTGAGAAGTCTGACTTCACTGGTCTGGAAGAAGGGCTGACTCTTAGGCATGCTCTTCCTGAGTTCCTGCTGGAGAAAGGGCACCTAGAAGCCCTGAGAGGATGCATGAACAGACTATTGCTGAGCCAGGCAGACCATCAGCTCCTAGCTTCCAGGATACTGGTCTAAGTGGAGCCAGGAGAGATCCTGACCTCCCACAGCCTACTGAACGCATTTGAGATTGAGTCTCTTGTTGGATCCATATTTCATTGCACGCATGTATAGATGGAGGCTGTCACATACACCTGAAGTCTGCAGGCAAGCCGAGCATATATTAATCATGCAGCCCAGCCAGCTTGTCCCACAGTAGCTGCAAAAAGTCTCTCCCACCCTACAACCTCATAAGACAGCCACAGGTGGTGGGCTCACCTGTGATACGCTACCTTCCCTGCTGTGTGGGGTACATACATGGGCAAAGGGAAGAGGAGACAGGCTGTCATTCTACAGCTTGGACTCAAAGGACCCCTCAACCAAGGGTGGAGCAGCTGGTTGCAACTGTCCGCATCTGCCTCCAGCAAATAGCTAGAAGGTTACCAAAGCTGGACAGAGTCCAAAGGTGGACTCTCAACACCCTTCTGTTAACTCTGAGAAAGCACTAAAGTGCAGCTCAGCCTCTGGCCCAAAGCAGCCACTGCTTCAACCCAGTCTTTGGGAGACTACACACTGTGGCACTGGGGGACAGGGTGGGGGACAGGCTGGTAGTCCTCGTGTCCCTCCTTGTTTCCTTTTGCTTCTGCTTTGCAAAGTGCTCTCTGGCACACGTAAGGGCTGGAAGGTGATAACTGGATTCCCACCAGTGGATTTTCACACGACCATAAGTCTTGCCCTTTCTGCAGGCTCAGGCATCCTCTCAAGTGACTGCTGCTTTCCCAGGTCCTGTGGGTAGGGTGGGCATCCCTTGCGCATCCACTGCTCCCAGTCTCCTGCAAATGTGACATGGCTTAACACGCAAAAACAAAGTCTGGCAGGAAAAGGGAATGACATGGCCAGGACTGTTCACGCTGATGGCTGCTGTGGCCCTGCTGACTTGTAGACAGTCGTTAGGCTGCAGTTCCAGGATTTGCATGATATCAGCTCTGTAAGGCCCACAGAAGAATGAAGAAGAGCATGGATTCATGCTGGAATTTCCTGCTGTAGGAAAGGCTTAGGAACCCAAGGCATCCATGATCCAGTGCTAACCATAGCATAACCATCACTTTCCATCTCCTCCCCAGTGCTGGGGCTTGATGCTTCCTCTGCAAGATGGGAGAGAGGCAGAAGGAATGAGGATCCCATCCCCTGTGGCCCTCTGATGCTGCCCTTTCTTGCAGGCCAGATCCAAGCAAGCCAACTGCTATTGGCTTCTTTTGTCGGAATCCTGGCAACACCAGCCCACCACTGTCATGCACCCAGCACCACATGATAGCAAAGCAGGACAGCCACCAACCTCCTGCTCCAGCCCTGCTCTGCTCCCCAGCTCCTGCACTGCCCATGGACCATGAGGAGATGGGCAGGGCTGGTTAAGGGCAGGGAGGAGAGTGGAAATTCCCTGTCACTTCCTTTGGGATGATGGCTGGATTCACACTGGGACCAGCAAAGCCAGGCTGGCATCCACTGCAGGAAAGTACTAGTCCTGAAGGAGCTGGGCAGAGATGCAGCAAAGTTTGCCCTGATTATGTGAGGGGTTGAAAAAAACACAGCAGCTCTTTCAGGGACCGGCTCTGGAAGCCTCCCAGCTTTTGTTGAAGCTGAATGGCTGGTGGGAAATGATTTATTTTTAATTTTCTTCCCTGCGTTAGGAACTGGAAAGGCTCCCACTTCAGTTTTGTGTAACCACTTGGCTGCTGCAGCACAGGAAGGCTTGGAGAAGGATCCTGCTGCTTAGTCAAGCATGAGCTTTTCCTCAAAATCACGCTGAGCTGGGCTGCTTTGTGCTGCAGCCTTGCTTTGCCTTACTGCTCCACATCCTGTTCTGGGATGGTGGAGATGGGGCAGCAGCTCCTTCATGAGGGTCCTGTCCTTGTCCTGGTGCTGCAAGGATGTCCAGTGGTTGAACAGGGGGCACAGGGTCAACACGGAGGAGAAAAGTACATTCTGATGTGTCTCCTGTGGTGCTGGAGGTAAAGGAAAAAGAGAGCCGATCCTGTGCTCATCTGACAACCTCAGAGTGAAGATCAGAAAGCGAGGGGGTAGGGGGCATGCCAGGAAGGGGAAAGGGTGGCAAGGCCTTTGTCGCGATCCGCCTTGCTCTAGGATATACTGGGGTGCAGACCCCAGGGGAACGAGGGTGCTGGGACCTTGCACCTGCTTGTGTACAGGCTGGAAGTTTGGAGGATGCAGGGCAGAGCAGGAGTGACCCTTCTGTGTCTTTCAGGAAAATTGTAGAAGAAGGCCTCACCCAGAACATCACCATGTTTTGTCAGACCTAAGGTGGTAGCATTCCCTAGAAGGGCCCTTGCCCAGGTCCTGGGGCTAACAGGCACAAGCCAGTTCTTGTGAGAGGGCTCAAAGCAGGCTGGAAGACACAGCAGCGTCTTGGCCCACATTTTCTCCTGGTATCTGGAGGTGAAGGCTGTCCTAAAGCAAAAGACTGAATATATCTGTGCTGCCACTCAGGTGCCACCAGCCCCTTGGCCTCATGAACCCACACTGACACCTGGAGGCACATGTAATGACCAGCTTCAATTTTCATATTTCTTTCTTGTACTTGGAGGTCCAAGATGTCCAGACATGAAGTTCAGATGTGGTTTCAGAAGTCCTGGACAGAGGGGAAGACTCTCTCACCACAAGCTTCTGGCTGTCCCCTTACTAACACACCCTGTATGCACTTGACCTTAATTTCAAGCTTCTGCCATGGTGAATTTCAGCAGAGCAGCGATGCATGGGGTTACTCCAGCCCAGGCTCAGTTCTGCCTCATGGTGCTGCAGGCAGAGGCTGGGGCACAGCTTCTTCAGCCTGAGAAAACCCCATGGTGTATGATTTGCTCAGTGTAATGTGAATACAGCACAGGCATACCCAACCAGGAGCACCTCAGGATCTCCACCCTCTGAGCGACCCTCAGTCCTGTACACTCAGGAACTCAAGGAACCCTTAATCCTGCTCTTTCTAAACTATTTTCATCCTTGAGTCAGGAGGCACCTCCTTCACAGCTCGTTTGCTGATCATCATGAAATGCAAACCTCTGTGGCACTCTCTGTGTCCCAGGACCCTGTTCTAGGCCATTGCAAAGTGGCCACAGATTTCTCAATATGTTGGTTTCTGAAGGATGCCTTCTATCCTCTTTCTGTGAGAGTGAAAAACAGTTTTAGGTGGCAGGAAGAGCTGGTGGGAAGAAATCTTCAGAATTCAGAAAGACGAGACAGGCAGATGTTTCCTGTTTGGCCCTTTTCCTTGATGCAAACCATGCCATGCAGACATGGAGCCACCACAGACACATGCAGCTACATCTGGGTCTCATCCCCGTCTGCCTTACAGCCAGCCTGCTATGACTGCCTTCTGCTTTTCCTAGAGAGGGAAACGCTAATGAGCTGGATCTGCTTTTATGGGCATCTGGCTTGGGCATTAGAAGAGCTTAAAAATTCCCTCGGTCACTCTTGTTGGAGAGAGCCCTTGAGTTCTCTGAGCTAAAACGCCTGCAGTAGGATCCTCTGCTGTGATAAACCATGTGCTCCAAGTTCCCATTGCCTTTGGGCAGGAACAAAATGCACTGCACGGCTATTTGATCCACACGCTGTGGATCCCATCCATAATGTGGACCCACACGCTGTGGATCCTACCCATAACGTGCTTTTATGACTCAACTCACCAATAAATTTACGAAATGCAGGTGCAACACATTACCCTGGGTGGAGGGTGTGTGCCTGGGCACAAAGGGGTTTGTTTGAGGAGACAAACCCACAGAGAGATGAAGAGATCATAGCCATGATTCTTCCTTTGGAAGTATGTCTCCTCCCTCTATGTTTCTCCTTTGACCCTTTTCAACAGAGCTGAAAATAAAAACCTTGACCATTTTAGTTGTGAAAATTCTCATTCATTTCTCCCACAGGCTGGAGGCTTGTTTTGATATGATATTGAAGACCTCAATCACATCACCCCTCAGCCTCTCCAGATTGTAGTCCCTGCCTTCTTAGCCTGTTGTCATAAGCCATCTTCTCTACCCACTTGAGCCTCTTAACTACCTTTCTTTGGATGTTCTCTAGCTCCATTACTTCTATCGCTCTATTACCGTCTGGAGATGGGGGAAGCAGCACTGTGTAGTGGACTCACAATGTGGGCACACCGAAGATTTATACAGCACCAGATTGTTCTGTATAGCACCCTCTGTTCTGTACATGAGTCCCCCCAATGACACCGAGCTCTAGCTCACCTGCAACATCTCTGCTGAAGACTAGGGTGTCAGGAGGAGGGTTGGGCTGGGTTTCAGCCAAACATTGATTATTTCAAGGGTGCTACTCCAAGGCAGGGTAAAGAGGGAAGTGAGCAGGGCTTGAAGGATGCAGTACTTCCCTGCTCTCTGTTCTCCCCTTGCTGTTCCTGTGACCGTGCTACCTTTGATGCTACTCTATGAAGCACTTCCCTGTGCTCCCAGCAACTGCTGGGTGGAGTATCCAGGGAACTACAGACTTGTCAGCCTAGTCTTGGTACTGGGGAAGATTATGGAGAGGTTCATCTTGGGGGTGATCACACGGCAAGTGCAGGACAACAGGGGGATCAGGCCCAGCCAGCATGGGTTCACGAAGGACAAGTCCTGTTTAATCAACCTGATCTCCTTCTATGATCAGGCAACCTACCTAGCGGATGAGGGAAAAGCGGTGGATGTTGTCTACCTGGACTTCAGTAAGGTATTTGACACTGTTTCTGAAAGCATCTTGCTGGAGAAGCTGGCAGCTCAAGGCTTAGACAGGTGGACTCTTTGCTGGGTTAGAAACTGGCTGGATGGCCGAGCTCAGAGAGTGGTGGTAAATGGAGTCAAATCCAGTTGGTGACCGGTCACAAGCGGTGTCCCTCAGGGCTCAGTTTTGGGACAAGTCTTGTTTAATATCTTTAGCAATGACCTGGACGAGAGAATCAAATACACCCTCAGTAAATTTGCAGATGACACAAAATTAAGTGGGAGTGTCGATCTGCTTGAGGGTAGGAAAGCTCTGCAGAGGGATTTGCACAGGGTGGGGCGATGGGTGAGGTCAATTGTATGAGGTTTAACAAAGCCAAGTGCTGGGTCATGCACTTTGGTCACAACAACCCCATGCAACATCACAAGCTTGGGGAGGAGTGGCTGGAAAGCTGCCTGGCAGAGAAGGACCTGGGGGTGTTGGTTGACAGCCGGCTGAACATGAGCCAACAGTGTGCCCAGGTGGCCAAGAAGGCCAACGGCATCCTGGCCTGGATCAGAAATGATGTGACCAGCAGGAGTAGGAAGGTAATCATGCTCCTGTACTTAGCACTCATGAGACCACACCTTGAGTCCTGTGTCCAGTTCTGGGCACCACAGAACAAGAAGGACATTGACGTGCTGGAGTGGGTCCCGAGAAGGGCAATCAAGCTGGTGAGGGGTCTGGAAAGCATGTCTTATGAAGAACAACTGAAGGAACTGGGGCTGTTTAGTCTGAAGAGGAGACTGAGAGGAGACCTTATTGCTCTCTACAACTACCTGAAAGGAGGTTGTAGTGAGGCTGGTGTTGGTCTCTTCTCCCAAGTTACTAGTGATAGAATGGGAGGAAATGGCCTCAAGTTGCATCAGGGGAGGTTTACATTAGATATTAGAAAGAAATTATTTACTGAGTGAGTGGTTGGGCACTGGAACAGACTGCCCAAGGGCAGTGGTGGAGTCAGCGTCTCTGGAGGTGTTTAAAAAATGAGTAGATGTAGCACTTGAGGCTATGGTCTAGTGGTTAAGGAGATATTAGGATGAAGGTTGGACTTGATGATTCTGGTGGTCCTTTCCAACCATAATGATTCTATGATGATTATTTTTATATATATGTATATATATATACATATACAAGCAGACATATATATACTATATGTGTGTGTGTGTCTGTGTATATATATATATACAAACCAGTTTATTTGATCCACGTCCCAAATAGTCAGATCTCTCGCTTCCAGTGTGTAGGCCAAGATACAAGTGGAGAAAAAGAAAAGTGGAAAATAAAGTGAAACAAATGTTGCTTTTGAGGACCTCCTCATTTTGAAAATATTCATTTTTTTCCAAACAAAACAGAAATCATGTCTTAAGGTGTATTTGACTGAGACTGTGAAATATGTTGGCATTAAAAAGAATTATGTAAAATGTATTGGTTCTTTGGTAATTTGCTGAGAGTTCTCATAGTCATTCTATACCTTGTATAGCTGTATTGAAATTTATTGCTAAAAGAACATTAGTTTGTTGCTGTTAAAGAAGGAGAGTTTGAGTACTCTTACATACCCTAATAAGATGGAGAGAGATTTGAGTACTGATTTAGAGATCTAAGATGAGTTTAGTTTAGAAAATAAGAAGAGATTAAAGCTTTGAAGAAGCAGGGACTAAATTTACTTCTCCATATTAGACAGTTCTTCTGGTGGACTATTCTGTCTTTATCTGTGCAGCTCTACTGGAAGAGTCCTACAGTAATTTTGCAGGTAGATGCCAAGCAGGTTCTGTTACTTGGATTTTTTATGTGTTTTGAGCACTGGACTTGCAAGCTAACACTGGCTTTTCGGTAACATTGAGAAAATTTTTAAATTGTAACTTCCCAAAATAGAAGATCCTGTTGACAGTGCAGATGAAAATGTAGGCTCTAATCTGTACTTGCTACTGTCAAATTGATATCTGTCTTGGTAATGGTGTATGAATTGACCTTTCAAGCTTTTGATACCAAATTGACTATGTACTATTTTGAACAGCTTTCTTTCATTTACTTCTGTTTTCAATATTGCATTTAATTACTTAGCTTAGACTAATAAATGGTTTTGTTCTTACATCCTGAAAGTACAGTTTTACTTTAATTGCTATATCTAATTTCACATTAGTGTTCAGTATCCTAGCAACTTAATTCCCTGATAGTTTTTCTTACTTCATCGTTATTAATTCTGCAGTTTGACCAACCTTTTTCTTTTTCTTCTTGTCTGTTGCAATGCAAATCTAAACATTGTTCTGTCTAATCTGCCATTTATTTCTTGAATAAAATGGAGAATATCCAGTTATAGAAATGGAGTTTAGATTAGTGAAGTCTATTGAAAACAGATGTAATGTGGATTTTCTTGCTGTGTTAATGGATTTCTATTCTTTATTGTGTATTCAGATGAGGTAAATGTAGCTGTTTGCCCTGAAATCTCTCTTGACCCTGAAAAACTTTTATAATCTTTAGTGCATATAGTGTTATGTTCTGCAAAATTGGCATTCATATTGGGGAGATCATCTTGACAAGTGTTTGTTTTTGTCTCCAAGGTTGTTCATTTTGGAAACTAAATGGAAAGAAGGCTATTATTTCTGCATATGTCTGATGTTGTAGCAAATAGGTTTTGTATATTGGATGTCTAAATAAATCTGTTGTTGGACTAAATTTTATTGGGTCTATTTATTTATTTATGTAAGATTTTGAATGCTTTTAATGATTGGACCCATCTACTCTTAAAGTGAAATAGAAATTGTAATTTATTTAGCATCACTTTCCTTCTGGTTAGTTTCTTTATCAGAGAGTTTATTTTTGGAAGAAATTTTGGGGCCCTGAAATAGAAAACAAACATCTTCCTGGATTTAAGATTAACATCAAGCTTGGCAGAAACAGGATTGGAGTGCTGTGCAGCTGGAATTATTCTAATGTGTGCTGGGAGTGGGAAATTAAAGGATGGATGTTTTTCCATGTAAACTAGTATAGATATGTTAAATACGAGAGTAGTGCTGATATTTTTATAAGAATAAGTACAGTATATATGTATTTTTATATGGAGAAGAAGATAATATCTTTTCTGATATTATGAACTTAAACATCAAAGTAAATAAAATTAGCAAACCCATGCATAATATTTGGTTTCTGAAGTGCTCACTAAGATGTGGATCAGCTTCAAGACTATAGTGTGATTTATCGAATTTTACTCTTGGGCTCTAAGGAACCTGTTTGGAAATGACAAAGTGGACAAAACTGTTTCTTGGATACTTGATAATCTTTGCTAAACAAAATTCAAAATACCTTTGGGAAAAAAGTACCTTGTTAGAAAAGAATGGCTGTAAATGCCTATTCCCACAGCATACCTGTCTTAGAGGCTATAAAGTCAGAAGACCTGAGAACACTGGAGTTCTTGAGAATCCCTGTGGTCAGAAAGGAGAGATGTTCAAAGAATCCCAGCTGCACCTTCTGACTGCTGCTGGGCATTGAGAGTCCTTGAGGAAAACAATAAAGCAGACTTTAAATCTGATGTCACAAATCTCCTATGGAAAGGATAAGCCATCACTTCAGCTTCAACTCTGCAATTCTATGCTTTGTGAACTTAGAAATATGACTATAGTTTTCATTCCCTCTCTCCTCACTCCCCAAGATTCTGAATTTTTATCTTTCTGGGTAGTATTTATTCATTACTTCATCTTTCCAGGTGATGGATTGAATGCTTATGCCATTTAATGGGCAAAGTTTTTTTTTTGTCTTCCCAATGAAAGACTTCTTACCAGTCTCTTAACCTTATGCTTTCAGTACTAAGAGTATTAAGAAAATGTGTAGTTATTATTAGAATTCCTAGGGGAAAAAAAAATGGTTGATATGCATCTCAGATTAAGCATACAAGATATTCAAAGAAAAAATAGTAATCAGGTTATTTAATACCTCCTAAATTGTTCCTTTTCTAATGAAATATAATGTAATGTATCAACATATTGTCCAGGAACAAATGAAGAAAAATAGAGGTCTAGTTTGTTTTAATCAATTTTTATTAATTCTGCCCTGAAGCTCATCATGATTTCAGCATGGAACACAAACATGCAGAACAGCAGACAGAGAGGAAATCTGTCTCCTTAATCTCTTTTGGATAAAGCGTGGCAGAGAGTCATTTAGGATGCAGACGGGTTTTAGACATGCTGTCCATGTTTCCACCCAGTCCAGAAAGGCTTCTATGTCCTGGTCCAGAAAGGTGCCAAGCTATTAGTACAGAGAGTGCAGTCAGAGAAGGGGTGAACAAAATTTCCTGTCTTCAACTCGGGAAGTGGGGAGAAAAGGTGAAGATTTCAGGATTTTTCATCTATGAAAAGAATTACTGATACTGAACTATGTAACTGTGTCTCATCGGAAGCCTTGGGTGCTAGTTTCAAGTTAACATCTTTATTTCTAAATCACAGGAAATATGTAAAAAACTGTGAATAGCTAATTTGTAAAGGTTTTTCTATTTTGTTTTTGTTTTTCCTATTTAGGCTAAACCAATTTTTCCTATGCTTATTTTAGGATTAAAACCCCCTGGCAATAATTGAAAAAATATTATGGAAAATACCTTAAAAAAACCCCAAACTAATTAAACAAAATAGGCATAAAAACCCAAACCTGTAGGAGATGAGAAACTACTGATGGAACTTCATGTTGTTTCCTGTTTCACATCACTAATAGCAGTCAGTATTTTAATGAGTAGCAGTTGTACAGCAGATGAGATGCAGGTGATATGCTGAAGAATTGTAGATTCTCAAGGCAGTTTGCTCATAGTTTTCTATGCTCTAGAAAGCTAGCAGTTCTTCAGCCTTTAGCTCCAGCTCAGAGTTTTCATGTGCTCTTGGGCAGAGACACTCTCAGATTTCTCCTTGGAGCCCGTGCTCTGAAGTGTATTCAGGCTTCCTGCTCCACAGAAAGGAGACATGGACATCTGGGCATAGAAAGGGTGTTCTGTTCTCCTTCACCCACATCGTTATATAGTTGCTAACATGACGACAGTCTGTCCTAAAGTTGCAGACAGTGGAAGGAAACCTCCCCAGGCAGTGTGCCCTGAAATTTCTGATTTCATAAAAGGTTAATCACCTCTGAGACATTCTGATAGTATTTAGCTTTTTCTAGAATTCCATTAGAAATTAACTAGCTCTATTTAGGAATCAATACTGAAAATGCAGCATATTACATATGTGTAAAATGAGATGCTAATCTGTCTTTCCAAAGTGGAATATAATTTATATTACATTTTTTACATTATTGTCTGAAAGAAATTAATTATGCTGTAGCTGCAAAAAGTGTAGGTTCTGTAATGGAACAAAAAGATATTTCTTGTCCTTACAGAGAAGTAAGAACAGGGTTTTGTGTGTGAATATACATATGGTCCGTATTCCTAATCTCCATTTTAAAAAAAAAAGACAAATTGAAAGCTTGCCTTCATTGAGTGTTAAGTTTTCTTACTAAGTAACTTTAATGGCCATTCACTTTTTCTAATGATCTGTATTTTAGAAGCTGAAACAACTGAGGAGTTTTCCAAGAGAAAAGAGCGGGGGGTGGAAAAAAGCAGCTGGACAGTTTCTGTGTAGTTTGGTTTGATGGACTGTAAAATTAAGTAGCAAATGAATGCTAAGTCACTATTGTAAGACCTATTTAGTGCTACTTTTCGGAAAAGTTAATGTAGAGAGGAGGATCATAGCCAACATCTTTTGATGTCTCACTACGTGATATTACAGAAATTTTTGACTGTCTAGGTTGGGTAAATACCATTCTTCATAGATTAAAGCCATCAGGAAATTAGGAGTATACTTTTGGTTTAGCCTGCTGTCTTATCTTTCTGGGCAAGAAACTGAAGGCTAGGTTTCTAGAATTACACTAGTGTAGGAAGTAAGACAGCTGAAGGATGATCTTTAGTTACTTTTCTAGGAGCCTAGGTATGAATGAAAATCAATGTGTGCTAAGTAAACTTCCAAGAGGTCTCTCCTCATACATGGAAAAGGACCAACACTTGAATATCTCAGCATCTCCTTCAAGCCAAATCAGAGAACAGGCTCCACCTAAGTCTTCAGTGGCTGATTGATAGATGTTACCTATCTCAGATAAGTGCTCTAACCAGAGGGCTTGAACAGTACTGCTTCATGAATTCCCTCTATTGTCCATCTGGTTATAAAGTGTTTGCTATGGAATATTACAATTCTGATAGGAAGACTGTGAACTGAAATAACTACACTTGCTAAAAAAGCTTAGTGTTGTCTTGATAAAACAGGATACATTAAAACTCTTCTGTTTGGGTAGTGTGTCTGTTCACTGTCATCCAACTTCCATATTTTCTTGCTTAGTATATTTAAATTGCATCCTCTGATCTTGCTCTTTTTTGTGAATGCTTTTTGCAAACTGGACCTTTACTGTTGGCTTGGATTCCACACTTTTACATAATGGAAGTGTAAATGCTGAGTATCATTGCTGTGAAGTACTGCAGTCTGACTCTGTTAAAGATGGCTTTTGAAAGTTTTAACAGTTTTCTTTTGTTTGAAATTTAAAAGTTCTTCATAATTTCCGAAGTTTTTTGGCCTGTCTTCATAGTTTTCTCAAAATTACACAGTCTCCAGATTGGTTTTATTTTTTCTGAAAGAACTAATATCTGCCAGGTAAAGGGGTATGATTACTCATCACTGCTAGAATAAGGAATTGGCTCAATGCAATGCAAACTCCATGTAATACTAGCACAATGAGAGAGCAAGATAAATCAGGAATGATAGTACTGGCAGTTCTGAATGGCATTTGAAAATTCAGTCCACAGCAGGGATATGTTGTGAAAAAAAAAATTAATTCTCTATATAGCCTGCCCTAAGAGTACAGTCTTTTCCTTGTGCCCACAGAAGTGAATATTCCAGGCTTATGTTGCTGCATGATTATCTCATTTGAATATAATAGTTTTGATAAATTTGCTCACAAAGGTGTTTTTTAATAGGTACTAGGAGCCTAAAAATAACAAAACAATTTTAAGTTAGATTGCTTTTCTGTGAAATTGTTCATGGTTCCATACCTGCATTCTGTACAGGTTATCTGTCCACCCTGGTTTGAAGACAGTGAAAAGATGTTGAGGTGAAATTGCTTAAATGAAGGAGAAAGAAGAACTTATATGAACTTCCTTTGAGAGGCAGAAATCCCATCTTTGGGAATTATTCTTCCTCTTAACATACGGAGTCTTCTAGACTGTTCATCACAAAAAAACTCTACTCTAGCCAAGGCATTTAGATGAAAGAAACAGTCAATGGGCTTCAGAACTAAACTCAGAGGACAGATTCCAAGAACATTTTCACTATTGTTCTAATGTTTTCAGTGAAGAGTATTTAATTGGCAGTAAGTATTTATATTACAGTTAAGGTGATTTAACTGAATCTTAACTCTAGTCTTTTTAGGTGTTTATACTGGTTGGTGACGTTCAGTAATTTACTGAAATGGCTTTAGAATTATATTTATTTTGTCATTTACTTTATGTAATTCCGTTTGATCTTGATACATTTGGAAACCTCACGAACCATATCTATGTATCCCAGTTGGTTTATTAAAAGTAAGTATGAATAAATATTCTGTTACTCTTCTCCCATCCTTAACTCATACAACATTCTAAAACCATTCACTTTTAAGATATTTTTTTAATTAGTTGGAACTTGCAAAATATGTGTTAAGTTTATGCAGCAAAGTGTTTTATATTAGAAATGCTCTATAATTACATTTTTCCAGTTATGAAAAATGAATTAGTGCTGCATTTTATGTGATGACAAATTTTCCTGTTTGTTCTAATTTTACTGAATAGCATACTGTAGCTTCTTGGCACAGCCTAGAATAACTCTGTTTAGCTGTGAAAGTAGAAACTGTGCATAATACCAGAAAAGGCCAATATTGTGTGTAAACAATTAACTTACACAGAAACAAAGTGAAACAACTATGAGAAGGATGACATGGGGGAATTGGCTATCAGACACCGGTACACCAGTTTGTCTAGACAATTGGGATCAATGAAAGTGCTTCAAATGGAGCTTCAGAGGGACTTCTGGGCAAGTGGTACAGATAATATATCTTCTGGAAATACTAGTATATTCCCATCTAATTTCCTTTTGACAGTGGTGAAGTAGGAGATGGAAGACATCAGATACAGTGGGTTTTTTCTTCATTGCTGAGTAATCTGATTAGAGGCCGAGGCAAAGCTTATTCTGGTTTTGTTTTTTTTTTTGTCCTGTGAGAAAGTGTTCTTATTTTTTCCATTCCAGATGAAAATGGAAAATGTCTGAGAGACAAATTCTCAAAAGAGAACATATTTGATGTCTGCCAAAACACTTTGTTTTGATAAATAGGCCCTTCTGATACATTGTTTTTAACCTTTATTAAAGGTTGCTGGTCCAGTTGCTTACTGTTCGATGTAGCTGGTTTGCTAGCTAGCCACAGTTTGTGGCTTCCTTGGTTTGTGTAAATTGTCAGATGGAACCAACCAACTGTCTTCTTGCTTAACTCCAGAGAATTAGGAAACACTTCAAGCGAACAAACAAAAAATGCCACCAAAATGGGGTTTACTGAGCTATCTCCATTTCCTATAACTTTCGTAAGCAGATCCCGCTAATAAGTGAAAAGAAGGATTTTAGACAGGAGAGAGAGAGAGATAATGACTGTTAATCTAAATCCCGAGTTAGAGTGCTGTTCTGGTGCTGCCTTTTAATGCTCAAGTTAACATCTAACTGTTTGCTTTTCTGTCATGTGTGTGCTTTTTGCCAATGAGCCACTGTGCTTCTTTGTAGTGTATATCTAAACATCAGAATGTTTTAATGTTGTATCTGATGAATACATTGTTCAAATAGTACAGAATACTTTCCATGCCTCTGTGCTTTATTCATAATGCCAGAGGAATCTCTTGCGAGTCACTTAGTTCAGTGTTTTTACTCATCAGCTCTCAGGAAGGCTTCCTCAGCTTTCAAATCTGAGTGCTGTGAGAGGTGGTCAGAAGCTTTCCAAAAGTCAATGTGTATTGCACTCACTACGCTTTCTGTATCTGCATAGACAGTCATTTTGTCACAGGGCGAAATTAGGTTGGTCATGCATGATTTGCTCTTTGTAAATCCATGTTGACTGCTCCTGACTGACCTTTTTTACATGTCTTGAAATGAATTGCAAGGATTTACAATCTATGGCTTATGCCTTTCTTGTTATCTCAGGTGGCTGCCTTTTAGAACAAAACAAACCCCAAAACCGTAGTGAATGATTTTGGCTTTGTTTCAAAGCCTTTTGGAAATCTTTATAAATTCCTTAGATAGAACTTGATTAAACATATGCTTGTTCCTTACAGAACTGCAATAGGTTTCCAGGTTTCTCTTCAAAAAAGCCATGTCGACTTTTCCAACATAAATCATATTTATCCACAGATGCTACTAACTCTACTCTCTGTTACGGTCCCTGCTCTAGGGATCAGGCATATGGAACTGCAGTTCCTTTAACAAACAATGGCATTTTAATTAATTTTTTTTTTAAACAACTTTTATTTCCACTTTGTAGATAGGAAGGTTATTTTAAATGCAAGTTTAATGTGCTACGTGTGAAGTATTGCACAGCAGGGACTATGTTGTGTTGGAGGGACAGACCCCAACCATAGTTAAAGGTTTGTGGTTTGGGTTGTTTTGGTTTTTTTATAAATTGAAAGATGTGATTGAGGCTGCCTTGAAGATCCATTAGCAATTGCTGGCACTGATCAGAACTTTCATGTGTTCTTGGCTAAATACGATTCTTAGAAAGTAGTCTGCTACCTAATTTAGTAGCTTTAGTCTGTTCCAAAGGTATATCACAGTGAGATCTGTGCTGCAATTACCTAATCTTAATGACCGATGGAGGAAAAAAAAATTGTCTTTATAAAGTTCATGATGTTCTGACTGTGCAGAGATCAGAAAAACGTTATCACAGACAGTTGAAGCAACACAGAAGCAGTCATCTTCATAAAATAATTCAGCAGAAACCGTTTTGTAAATATATTAGCTATAACAGCCGTCTCCATTATTCTAATGTGACCTCTTTGCTAGTACATACAGTTTAAACTGGTCTAAATGATTCAGAGAAATAGCCAAATGATGCGAGTAATTTGAAGTTCTGTCTGTGTTGCAAAAACAGAGTCTTGGTGTAATTAGGTGCCTGCCTCACCCAACATGAGACTTTTTTTTTCCTTTTTAAATGTATCTTCTGTTAAAACAGCATGCAAGTTTCTAGCTGAGCTTAATGATTAGTCACCTGGGAATTCATGCTGCTCCAGCTGATGTGAATTCCCAGTCATAATCTGTAGGTGCTTTTTTTCACAGTATGTAAGACTAATTGTGCCTACAACAGTAGTGAAAAAAAGATATCAAGAGGAAGTAAGGCCAAAGTGAAGATCTTTGGTGAAACTTCCCTGGAATATTATCTCAGTTTCCAGTAAACTATGATTGAGATACTTCCTGTGTTATGTGTGATGTTTTCTCTTTAATTAGGTGTTTGGTTTTGTTCAGTCATTTTATTCTTTATCGTCTTCAATACCTAAGTAGAGCAAGCTCTATTACTTTCCTTCTCATCTTCTCTTTGAGTTAATTTAATGATGGACTATCTAGTTGATATTTAGTGCACTTGAATGAACATCTCCGATTTCAGTACCAGCCCTTTCAAGAGTTCCACCAGTAACTTCCTTCTCTCTGATGTAAACTATGACCATGTGCTACTGACCCATGCATTGCCCAGTTATTTCCTAGTGCTAGATCTTATGCCTTGTGGCAGCTTTGTTTCCTTAAGTGCCTTTGGAAGGGGCATTTCTGAAAGCCTTTTGCGTTTCAAAGTAGACCCTTGCTCATGGCTTTTTGCAACCTTGAGAAGCCTCCAATAGCTTTGTGAGGTACCAGTCCCCTTTACAAAAGCCATATGGGTTCTTAGTAGAATGTCAAAGTTTAATCCTCAAGCCTGCTAGCATGTGCTTAGTTACAGTTTCTACTAATTTACTCAATAAATACATCAAGTTTACAGAGCTGTAAGTTTCCATAGAATATTCAAAAAAACTTTTAGAATTGGATGTAGTCATATTTTGTCCTTTAATGTCATGCTGTGGTTAGTAGTTCAACTATTTTATGCATGAGTTAATTTAGAGCCCTTGGACAGAAACTATCTGGTCCTGCTCATTTGTTAATATCCATTTTGTGTGTTTGTTTCACAGCCCTCTCTGTGAAGGTTTGAGCCTAGACCCCTGAGTCCCTCATGAATTAGAACATCAGCACTAATGACAGCTAGTGACTTACCTTCTGCACACGCTGTTACACATCACTCCTCAGAAGGTGCTACATAGTTCCTGTCATGTTTCCTGCTCCTGTTGTGCTTGGAAAAGGATTTACTATTAATTTTTATAACTTACTCCACAAATACTCTTTAGTCTATCTTACTGAGTTCTTCTATTTAACCTGCCAAATTTTATGATGCTTCCTCCTTCTAATTTGTGTTATTTTTGAGAATGTCTTATTTCTGCTATCATAGTTTACCCTGCTGCCAAGCACCTTTTTGTGCGTTCTCAATCTTTGGTAAATGATATTAATTTGTTTGGGACTTTTCTTATTGGTTGAGTTTGGGGTATTTTCCTCTATACTGTCTGCAAAGATGAACACTTGAGCTTCCTTTCAGATTTTTTTAGATGAGTATCTTTATTTTTACTAAATGTTCTTTGAAAATAGGCACAACAGACAAAAACCAGGAACATTGTTAATATAAGATTATGAAAAATGTATGTAACACATTTTTTGCGTGCTAAGCCTTGTAGTTCAGATACTTAAAACTTGTTCAGGTATTTAGATGGCAATTTATTTCTAAATGAAGTAAACTCTTTGGGACAGAAAAGTACCCATTTTAACAAATTTTGTGAAAACTGACTTTCAGTTTGTAGTGAGTGGAATAAAGAAAATGTGCTGGGTGTCAGGGCCCCGAGGGCACTAACAGGCCTTAATTGACCTGATCAGCATCACCTGGGACTTCAGCCCACACCCTCTCCCCATGGGCCCTGGAGCTCCATTAATCTCAGGCTGCGCACCTGATCCTGTTCTGAGCATGTCTGTTTTTAGCCTTGTTTGTTCTGAGTTGCCAGTGAGATTTCTCAGGTGGATCTTGACTTGTTCCTTTGCCTACTGCTCACTGGGACCTGTTGGTGAGACCCATTACTGTCACTTTGTAGCTCTGTTCAGCCTGCTGAGGTACTTCAGGGCTGTGCTCTGCTGAGGAGGTACTGCTTGTGCTGGGGTCATTCATGGCTCTCTGCTTGTGGAGTAGCCCTGCTCTTTCTAGACTCTGACAGTGAGGTTGGTGAATTTTACAGCTTTAACAGGTAAGATTTAAAGTAACGGAACCAGTACTTAAGATTATTTCTTTTAGTTTTCCATGAAGGCACTGAATAGTAGGCACTCTCTCCATCTCTTCATTCTCCCTCACAACCGATGTTGCCAGTGAGCAACAGTGGCATAGTATTTCATGTCCTGTGATCTATTAGGCCGTCTTCCTCAATTTCCCACCTGCAGGCTTCAGATACTGAAGCTTAGCATGCTTTTAATTTTCAGTATGGAAGTCTTGAATGCAGATCGTATAAAAGTGTTGGTGTTGTTACAAATGGACTTATTTTCACAAAACTTAACAGAAAGTATATAATGTACCCAGACTTTCAAGGAGTATTCAATTAGTGAGTTTATTAATTTTGGTTTTTCATTTTTCTTCCTTTCCTTGTCTATTTTTGCAGTTTCTGGTTGTTATGTAAATGTAAAGGCTTTTCTGATAATTTGGTGAAGAAAGACAATCACATTTTACATGTAAATTTATGATTTTATTTCTTTTTCATTTTGGCTTACCTTTTCTAAGCTTTGCATGGCACGTCTGAAGAGATTAGTAGTTAAATAAAAGGTTCTAGATATTGATGAGACATGCTCATGTGATGTGGGAAAAGCAGAAGCAGAAATGTGTGATTCATGGAGTCCTATTAGCTGAGTAGTGAGAATAAGAGGTTCAACAATGCCTAGTATTGAGAACAGGAGAGCAGAGGCATTGATACAGCCTGCATGATGCCTCCAGGCTTACCTTGGCCCATTCTGACAGTGCAGTGCAAGGACTGTTTTCTTCTTTATAAAGACACCAGCAAGAGTTTTCAGTAGCTTAAAACTCAGCATTAGTGTTTTTAATTGATGATATCTGTTATGTATTTTTTTTCTCAAGCAACACTACATAAATGGAATTATTCTGTTGTATACCTAATACTGTATTATATAATACAGTTTCCCGATATAGCATGGGCAGACAGAGACAAATGTTCTCTATTCTTAAAGTCAGCTGTAAGCAATGCATGTTTCATATGATGCATCCTGTCTTTCAGCAAGAGTTATAGCTTTGGGTTTCAACGTTGCCCATGTGTTCAGTGGGCAGAGCTCACACTGTCTAAGCAAATAGTTTTCTTACATCTGCCTACAAAATCTGTTATAGGCTTGACTGTTTTGAATTTGATGTAGAGGTTGACAGTGCATAGTTAGTAAAAGAATAACTTTCTATATTTTGCAGTAATAAAAAAAAGCTTGGGTTCTGTGTCATGATTGGTGCATGCTCAGAAAATGCTAGAGAGAGCGTACAGGTGCAAAGAAAAAGTTGCAGCTGTTTAAAATATGCAGGTGTGCTGCTTTAAGCAGCTTAGATGCACAAGCATATCAGTAGTCGAATTATTGTAGAATTAAAGATAATTAAAGCCATGGAAGGTAGATAAACTGAAAGATTATGTTGCTTTTTACCTGTTTACTATGGTAGTAGGTTTAGTGTTTAACTTGAAAAAACTTTGCTCAAATTCTCAAAGACCTAACTAGGTCTACTTCATTCCAGGAGGAATCTTCTGCTTCATCTGGGTACTAGGATTCTTCCCTGGCTGCGTCTGTGATACTGCTCTCTCTGCTGACAAAAAGCTGTGTCTGTGTAAACAGCAGTTTTTGTCTGTTAGCAGTTAAATGTAAGCAACACTGGCATGCCCATTGAGTCACGTTTGAAGAAGCCTTCTGTAGAGTGAGGTTTCACAGGCACCAGCAGGGAAGTAGTTTCTCTGTAAGAACTTTTACCATGAATAATACAGAATACTACTAACTGAATATCCAGGTTTAGGTTATGGGATTGCAGGCTAAAAATAACTTAATCTTTTCTTGTAAACTGAGCGAGCACCTTATGCTGTTCTTAAAGGTAATAAATCAGTCTAGATTAGTATAACCCTAGAGAAGTACTGTTTTTTAAGGTAGATGCCTTCAGAAATTGAGTTTTGTGTTTAGCTCATTGTTTTCTTCTTTCTTTTTTTAAAAAAGATCAGCAAGAATGTCAGAAAACTTCCGTAAGAATCAATAACTGAAAAAAAAGTTCACTTCGTTTTACAAGTTCTGTCATATGAGGCAGTATTTTGCCTGAAATAGAGGAAATGAGTACATCATAAACATAAGAGACATGTTATGAGATGTTTCTTAACATGAGAATAAACATAAATATTCTGAAAATAAATGTTTTAAAACAAATGTGCAATATCATTTAAACTCACAGCAATTTTAAGGAAGGTCTGTTTCTAATTGTAAAAATTCTGTTACAAAAACAGTTCTACTTTTGAGTGCTTAGCTACCTATTGCAATTCACATCCCTTTCTCACTATATCTTTGTCCAGCTTTAAGTTGGATTACTTAAAGTGGATTACTTAGAAGAGGAAGTGTACTTTTCATCGTTTTTCCACTTGGTTTTCTTCCACATGTAGCCATCAGAGCTTCTCTTTCTGTTGCTGTCTCTGCTGCTCAAAGGTAAACTGTACCCATTATTAAAGATTCTGTTGACAGCGGGAACCAAAGTTAAACTGGTGTTGCTACCCATCATTTGCCAAACTAAACTCTGGCATTCTGGTAAAAGGCCAATGCGGAGATTCAGAAAATTTCAGCAGAAAATCAAAGAATGACACTTCTGATGTGTAAAGGATTATCTTAATTTATATCACAAGTCCTTTTTGCTATCACCTACTTTCTTTTCTTTCACCTTACAGCTGTAGAGAAATCCTGTCTCAAGGAAGTCTATGAATTTTTTTAATAATCAGAGATGGAGATTCTGAAAATACTGTATTACATTGCTAGACATTTTTGATCTACAAACCTCTTAGGTTTAAAGCAACGGTAGTCATTATTTCAGCTGAGTAATATCTGTACAGTCAGTACTCAGTAAAGCTAAGTAGTTTATGTAGTGACACATGCGTATATTGTTTAATATATGATTTCCTTGTGTTACCCTGGGTTTATCAAACCTCCATCTTTAACGGTGAGTATTTCAGTACATTAATGATTCAGAATATGCGTGGAGGCATGCACTAATACAGACTGCTTCATTTCTGTAGTGAGAGCTATAGATCATATTTATCTCAGACCTTCAAATGTGATAGTACTGTAGCAATGTAATTATAACTTAAATATGTCTTTTGTTGCTCCTGAGCCTTATTTAGATGCATATTTGAATTTGGTGTGGGGTTGAGGTTTCTTTTATACTTAAGTTTAGGATCTGCCAGCCTTTGCCTTGAAAGAAAATTATCTTATGTGAAATTATTTCATATGCATATATCAGCCATTTTTTCTTGGCTGTCATCATAGTGTTGTGGTATAAGTTACTCTCTTTGAAGATTGTGTCTTCATCTGTGTTGAGTTTAACTGTGTGGTTACCTGTACAGTTCTTCCCTTTGGCCTGAATATTTTTCTGGAGGACTTTAAACCTATCATTGCAGTTTATTTCAGTAGTTTGCTTGATTGCAAGATGCTTTAGATCTGTTTGACTGTATAAGCATGATAATGGAAATATTCAAGCACCGAATGTTTTATGAGAAAACTGGCTACTTCGTATATTTGCGCTAAGTTTTGAATATGTTAAAAAACAAACAGAAAAACCCCAAAACAGTCTGTTTCTTGTCTTCTCATATTCTCTGGAAGACCAAATGCTGTCCAAATATGCTGAATTCAAATATAACATAAAATCTTGCAAAATACTATTTATAAAGCTGCGTTGTTGCTGGGTTTTTGTGGGGTTGTTGTTTTGGTTTTTTTCAGTGTCTCAAAAAGACACTCTTTATCAAAGTGTGGAGGGGTTTTTTTGAACAGTTTTTCATTACCACGCTGTCAATGAGGCCAGAAAAATGTATATGTGATGGCATGGGGTTTAGGAACTTATAGGTGAAAACTAATATTCTGCTAGGTTGTTTTGTGTTTGGATTCCTTCCACAGTCCGGAGGCCGGTAGTAAAAGTATAGGTGGCACAGCAGCAGAAATAGGCAATGTGGGAATCCAGGGAGCAATGGGGTTACTTCCTTCAGTTCCTTCCATGTTTAAGTTTATGTGAAATGACAAGGTAACAGGGACAGAGAAGTCCATCTGAAAGGGGATTATCTGCTATCTCAGCAGTTTTGAAATATAAGATGAAACAAGCTATAATTATATAACTTTATTTCTGTCTGCTTTTAAAGATTTTGAATAAGTACTTTTTTCCTCTGGAAAGGGCAGCTGACCATTTTGAACTTCAAACATCTTCAGTTGATGTTATTTCAACAGTTAATACCTTCTTGCAGTTAAATTAGATTTTCATTTACTCAAGTACAAATAAAGACTTGGTCATGTTCTCCTCTGATTACTGCTGTGTTGGTTTTTTTTAGTTTATTATTTCAACTTTTTTTTAAACAACGCAGCCACATTTTAATTGTAAATACTTTGGAAAACTTCCAGTTGAAGCAGATGTTTCTACTGTAATTACAAAAAGTACTTAAATTGATTTTAAGGTTTGGGAAATCTGAAGTTTAATTTGGCCTGGTTATATTTGTTTGCAAATACTTGATTTTTTTTTTTTCTTAAATCAATTAAATTTAGAAAATATAAAAAGGAGATAGGTAAATAATTCTTGTTTATGATCCATTTTGAAGAAATGCTGTCATTCTTCAGTATTTCAATGAGAATAACTTGAAATGTCACCTACTTCAGTTAGTAATTTTAGTTTAATACTCCTACATGAGAAATTACTGCATTTACTCAAAATGTCCTGCTTCACAGATATTGCAAAAGACTTAACTGCCAGTTAATGGAGAAGTGATATTCAAGTGAGGAAAAGATTTTAGACATTCCTGTATGGGATAGGAATGGGATAATTCCAGTTGGAAAGGACTTTGAGAGGTTTCTAATCCATCCTGCTGCTCTCAAAGCAGGATCAGCTGCAAGATCAGACAAGGTTTCTCAGGTCTTAGAATTGTAGAATGGCTTGGGCTGGAAGGTACCTCAAATATCATCCAGTTCCAACACCCCTGCCATGGCAGGGACGTGTCCTACTAGACTAGGTTACTCAAGGCCCCATCCAACCTGGCCTTGAACACGTGCAGGGATGGAGCATCCACAACCCCCTCTGGGCAACCTATTCCAGTGAACAGGATCCAGTAGGGTCTTGAAAGCCTCCAAGGACTGAGATTGCACAGGCTCTCTGGGTAACATGCACCATTACTTACCTGCCCTCATGAGGAGGAAGACTCTCCTTATAAACAGTCTAAACTTCCCTTGTTTCATCTTATACCTATTGTCTCTTGTACTCCCACCATACACCACTAAGGACTCTGGCTTCATCTTCTTGATGACCTTCCCATAGGCACTGGGAGGCTGCTGGATCCTGCCCTGCTTCCTATTTCCAAAGCAGAGCAAGTCCCTCAGCCTCCCCTCACTGGTTGAGTCCTCTCTGGAACTTGATCCAGTTGTTCAACATCTTGTGGTTTTTGGTCCCCTGATAAGAGAATGCTGATTTCTGTGTTTATTTAGTGACTTCTGAGGGGGCTGGTCTCTTCCCTTGATCTGCCATCTTGATCCAGACAAGAATACTACTGGCCATCTCTGCTGCCAGGTCAGGCTGATGTCTCAGCTTGTCCCACAGTCCCAGGGCCTTTCTAGCAGAGCTGTTTCCCAGCCTTTACTGATGCAGGGGGGTTGTGTGTCCCAGGGGGAGGATCTGGTAACTGCCTTTGTTCAGATTTCTATTGGCCCGTTTCTCAAGCATCTATAGGACTCTGAATGGCAGCCGTGTCCTTGAGTGCACCAATGGTACCAGCTCAGTTTGTTGTTGTCATGAATTCTGGTGAGAATGAACTTCCTAGCCTTTTCTAAGCCATAGATAAAGATGTTAAATGTGATGTGTCTAATTTCCATCCAGTAGGTATCATGAGTTGGATACAGTCTGAAGAGAACTTGGAGATTGTGAGATGTGGAGCTGGTAGTGGTTTAGTTCCTAGCATCCAGTGAGTTGCAAAATCATTTATCTTGCTAATAGAGGATGGAATTTATATGTGATCCCTTGGTATTAGAGCACCCTTTTTAGGGTAAGATAGTGTTATTAAGGTAGCTATTCTACAAAAAAAATTTCTTCTTATCATGTTTTAAAGCCTGAAGGTTCATTTTATCATGTAAAATCAAATGTAATCTAAGATTTTTCTAAACAGTTTTTGCCTTTTGTTCTGACTGGTTGGCAATATTCCACACTTATGCTCTGGTTCTGGGAAATTACTTTTTCTCAAACAGGTCAGAATTAAGAAAAGACCAATTCAAATAGAAGTACAAATATTTAAGTTGATAGACAGGAAAAAAGTATGGAAAATAAAACCTGAGAATACATGCAAATGCAAAATTAGAAAGAATATTGGATCTAAATATTACTGATAATTCTGTTAGAAAAACTTTATTTCATACATGGTAATTCTAGGGTTTTTTTCTGATGCTTTATGCCACAGGTTTTGAATGGATGTTATGACCATCTCTTCTATTTCTACACCCTCACCCTGTGACTGAACAGTTTTTATGCAGCCTTGTCTCCAAGTAACAAAAAAACCTTGGTCATTTAGTAGTTGTGATTACCTAGGTTGCTAAACATAAGGAGGGTCTCTGGCAGACTCTGCATGTAAGCATTGCCCATCCTGCTTATGTAATATGAACAGTCATTTCTGTCTCTTCCTATGAGTGGGTGTTTCTAGAAGAAGATCTGGCAAATATATATAACAAGTCTGTCACAGACTGAACCAAAGGTGTATCTACTGTGAGAGTGTGCAGTGCACGCTACTTATTAGGAAGTAGAACCACTGTGTTGGGACTCCAGATATGAACTGGAAGATAAGGATGGAGACCAGATTAATCCCCTCGTAATCCAGGAGGTGGTAGTTAAAGACCTTTTAAGCCAACTGGTAACCCACAAGT
>JAVSBS010021326.1:57063-79349 GCA_033124195.1 Coracias cyanogaster
TCTCAGTGGCCCCTCACATAGAAGGACACCACCACGAGATCTCAGCAAGATGCAACCAGCCCAAACAGAAGCAACACCCAACAAGAAACTCTTCCATCTATTCAGCTCCTGGTTAAAATAGAGATGGCCTCACCCATCACCCCAACCACAACCACCTGGGTGAGGGCAGAGCCACAGAGCCACAGGTGGACCAGGTTCTGCCTCTGGAACATGAAGCCACTAGAAAAACCAAAACATTCTGCTGGGTCATGACTCAGTAAATTTGCAGATGACATGAAATTAAATGGGAGTGTTGATCTGCCTAAGGGTAGGAAAGCTCTACAGCTCTCTGGACAGGCTGGAGTGATGGGCTGAAATAAATTGTATGAGGTTTAACAAAGCCAAGTGCCAGGTCCTGCACTTTGGTCCCAACAACCTTATGCAATACTCCAGGTTGGGGAAAGAGTGGCTGGAAAGCTACCTGGCGGAAAAGGCCCTGGGGGTGCTGGTGGACAGCAGACTGAACATGAGCCAACAGCGTGCCCAGGTGGCTAAGAGGGCCAACATCATCCTGGCCTGTGTCAGAAATGGTGTGAACAGCAGGAGTAGGGAGGTGATTGCGCCCCTGTACTCGGCACTCATGAGACCGCACCTTGAGTACTGTATCCAGTTCTGGGCACCACAGTACAAGAAGGACATTGAAGTGGTGGAGCAGGTGCAGAGAAGGGCAACGAAGCTGGTGGGGGGTCTGGAAGGCATGTCTTATGAAGAGCGACCGAGGGAACTGGGGCTCTTTTGTCTGGAGAAGACGAGACTGAGACCTTATTGCTCTCTAGAACTCTCCAAAAGGAGGTTGTAGTGAGGCTGGTGTTGGTCTCTTCTCCCAAATTACTAATGATAGAAGGAGAGGAAATGGCCTCAAGTTGTGTCAGGGGAGGTTTAGATTAGATATTAGGAAGAAATTCTTTACTGAGAGAGTAGTTGGGCACTGGAAGAGACTGCCCAGGGAGGTGGTGGAGTCACCATCCCTGGAGGTGTTAAAAAAATGAGTAGATGTAGCACTTGAGCCTATGGTCTAGTGGCTAGAGAGATGTTAGGATGAAGGTTGGACTTGATGATCCTGGTGGTCTTCCCAACCATAATGATTCTATGATTCTATGGACACACCAGAAGAGATCCTCCAGCACCTAGCGGGGGACATCTGTGACTACATTGCAACTTAAGAGCTGATGTGTGCAACTGCTCACAGCCCCCACTGTGTCCTGGTTCAGGTGGGGCTCTGTCCTCTCGCAGTATCCATGGGTCCATGGAGACGTCCTTCCCTCTGAAGATCCAGGTGAGATTCATCTAGGGTAGTCTAAGAGGGATCCTAGCAGTTTTGGTTACAGTCTCATCTTGTGACTTGAGAAACCCATCCCATCCTTCAGTTCCCTGCTTTGCAACAGCCTTCCTGAAGCAAGGAAAATCATTTAACCTTGCTCCTAGAAACCTCTTCACCCTGGGAGGAGAAAGCTGGAAAGGGTGAGAGATGCATTCCAGATGGGGAGAGACTGGACACCCACCATGGGGGTCAAGTCTGTGTGTTACCCACTCCAGCCCCATATCCCCAAGCCTTGCTGTCTGTGAGGGACTTGGGGTGGAGAAGAGCCAGCACAGTGCTGTGGGAGCCACCTGTGAGAGTCACCAGGGCCAGTCTACCCATGCCATGCTGCCAGTTCTCCTGACTGGGTGCTGCTGCATACCGGCACCCACCTGGGCTGAAAGAAAACATGGAATTCCTCAACAAGGAAATATGGGCAGTTACTGATGCTGATGCTGTGCTTTACAGAGCCCCTAGGTGCTGATGGTCAATGCTCGTGGGCAATATACTGTCCTGGTGGTCTCCATCCATCACTGATGGTTTAAACTGCAGGTCCTACATCCTTCACTTCGCATCTAGAAAAGAGGCCATGGATAAAACGTATCCCAAAGACTAAAATAAACCAGCTACATGCTAAAAAAAGAGCCTTAGGGTAATCAGAAATCACTGTGCATGGAGCATACTTTTTCTTGAAGCCAAATCCTACAGCTTCTTATTTTGAATTTTTACTAGAGTCCCCAGAGCAATTAGTGCATGTTCAGATCCAAACGACTCCTGCAAAACTTCATCTTGGGGGAACAATGGCAGGTTTTTTGCATATAGAAAACAATAAAACTGAGTCTTAAAAATCCTTAACAGCTTTTCTATTTGCGTTACTCAAAGGGGGAAAATAAAGAATATACTCAGTATTTTTCACATGTTCCTCTCTTTGTCCTGACACCTTGGAGACACAGCACTTTGTGTTCTGAGCCTTCCTCTTGCCCTGTGCATGCATCGTGCAAACCTCACTGGGCTTCTCACACAGGAAACAGAGTCACGTTCTCAAGCCTATTGGGGTGAAGGGCTGGACTGCACCATCTTTTTATGTCTTGGTGAGGGGGGTGGTAGGAGTTCCTTAAGCTTCTACCAAAAAATGGGCCAAAGCATAGGGGCAGTGAGCTTATGTGTTCCGGCAAAGTATGAGCTTAGGGTGGTCCAGGACACTGGTGAACATGGGCCTGAACATTCCACTATGCTGGACAGCATGTCGGGTCTGTAGTCTTGTGGAACAGGCTCCTTTAAAACCCCGTCCAGGGCTTCCAGGTTTTACTAGGGAAGGACAAAGGTCCTATCAGTGATAGAACAGCCAGCAGGTCTGTCTGATCCTTAGATCCCTGCTTCTGCAGGAGCAAGGCTTGACCCCTTTGGAAACCCCACAGGGCTCCCCATGGACTCCAGCTGCAGAAAACTGCTGCGATTCACAAGGATCCTCCTGGGGCTCAGTGAGAAACAGGAGCCTCTTGAAAGGGAACGACAAAGGAGGATAAATTCTTACTGCAGGAAGAGGGAGTGGGGAGAAGGGCAGCTCCTGCAGGGCTGTTGTTCCTGCCTCCCCAAGACAATGCTCCCCACTAAGTGGACCTGGATAGGGTGGTTGTTTGCTGCAGGAGCTCAAGGCCACGAGCCTTGATGTCACATGGACACGAAAAAACTCCACATGTGCAAAGATCCCTGCCACCCCTTCCCTGGCCTGGCAGCAAAGGCACGGAAAAGGGGCAGAGGCTTTCTGTGCCCTGGCACCCCATTTACAGGCATCTCCCACAGCTTGAGAGAGGGGTATCTGTCTAGGCAGCAGGTAGGTCTCAGGGGCCCAAACCCTGTGGTAGTGCAGAACAAACACCTTGTAATCCGTCCATGTTCTTCAGGATAGGAGTTTTCAAAGGGTACTTCCAAACAAACCTCATCCCTCTTTGACTGTGACCAGCAGGGTTTCTTAGTTCAGCTCAGAGCTGGCTCCATCTTCACCTCTGCCTGTTTGCTCTGGTGCTCACCTTCTCTTGAGGGGGAGCTTTTATAGTTCAGGTGGCTGTAAACTGGGCTTCTCTCCTGGTTGTCTGTAGGTTTTGTTGTAAATACAGGCTGTTGATGGGGCCTTGCCACTCAGTTCTGTGCAGCATAATTAAACCTCAGCTTTCCCCACAGCCAGTGTTACCTTCCATAAAAGTCCTCAAGAGCTTCTCATAACCCATAAATGGAAACAGCCTTCTTCCCCCTTTTTCCCTGTCTTTGCTTTGATCCTCCCTACCCACTTTTTCCCATTATCCCAAATAATAAAACAGGGCTGCCAGCTGACTCAGATAGCAGAAAAGGAAATTCCTGCCATGGCATCTATGCTAAACCTATGCAACACCTTGCTGCAAGACCTTAGGAAGATCTCAGGAGGCAGCAGGCAAGCCCATCCTGCTTGCCCACTAGGAGAAACATCCAGCATGGCAGAGACTAGTACTGCAGAATGAAATGGAGGTTTGGAAGGGAGGTGAACTTCTCTTCGCCCTCCAACACATCAGTAAACCTCTCATTTTGGGATATGGTAGGAATCATTACCTGATAGAGGGCTAGTAAACCACCAGATCTTTACAGATATGCTCTGTCCAAAGAAGTTGGTGGACAAGCTTTTTGAAGACAAATGGACTCCAGCCCAAGGGACACGAGCCCAGCAGCACCAGGAGTCCAGATGCACAGAAACATGCTGAGATGTCTGGGTGCTGGCTTAGGTCTCCTTGGGAGCTCCGTGTGGTCTGGAGAGCACTGCAGGGAACAAGGTCTTCCTGAGCATCTCCCAACCTATCAGGAAAGTGGGAAGAGAGCGATTACTCTTTTGTGGGTGCTAATGTCAGAGACAGCTATTTCAAACCCAACTGCTGGTGCCCAAAGACAATGTGCAGCACTCTGTAACAGCAGATAACTCCTCACTTGTTGGTAAGAGCATGAAATCTCCCTTCTCTCCACATAGCATCCACCTGTGAAGAGCAAGGTCATGCTCATGCAGGCAGACTGGCAAGTCCTTCATCCAAAGGGGACCACTAGGAAAAACCTGATGGCATTAGTGTGAGTTCAACAGCTGCTCTGGAATTGGGAGGACAAGGGAGACGATCCTCTGAGGAAGAGAACAGCAAGCATTTGAGATGTCATTATATACATCTACAGACATATCAAAAGGTCTGCCTTTCCATCCTGGACCATCTCCAGAGAAAAAGGAATAACCTTCAGTCTCTTCTTTATGAGGAGGGAAACCAGTCTCCCTTGGCAGAGAGGAACAGTACTTGTTTTGCCCAGAAAAGACTCAGCCCTGGTCTTTAAAGCTCAATCAAGTGTGTTCTCATCCTGCCCACACTGCTTTGCACTCTCCCAGCCACAGCAGCATACTAGTTTGGTCCTCATGTCCTTGAGACTCCCATGTAGACAAACAACTGGTTCAAGACTCCTAGATGCTACTGAGTGCCACCACATCAATCTGGTCCATTTTTGTTTCCCACAGGTCTCCAAACAAGAGCATTGTTACCAATGTGCTAGGCACACATATCTTGAACGCTGAAGATGTTCAAGCCCAGAAGGCACCAAGTCTAGAAAAAACTGCTGGAGAAGGCCAAGAAATTGTCCAGCTAGGACTAAGCCCTCCAAGTGACTTCAGCAAGAAAAGCCTGAAATGGAATACTCTAGTGTTCATTTTGGACCTCAGGTGAGACAACCAAGCCCATCAGTGAGGGAAGCAGTTGGGTAACTCTCACACCAGTGGGGGATTTTCTACTTTCATGCCAGTGAAGGAAAGGCAGAACAACTTCCCTCAACCACATCAGACTGAGATGTACTTATTTGGCTTGAGAACCGACTTGACTAAGGCTTGCTGACAGCCAATAGCACTCAGACTTCACTGCCGAACATCACAGGGTGTCAGGGCATGAAACATGGCACCTCTGCTGAAGTCAGCAGCTCCACTTGGGCATAAAGCTCTTTGCCCAGAGGACCTGCAAGGAATAGCATGAGAAAATAAGATCTACTATGAAGGGACTTTAATACCTCATCAGGACAAAATAAAGACATTGGGGAGGCAAACCAGAGAGAGCAAAACACTGCAGGGGAACAGACCAGACAATGCTCTAGGAAAGTCATCTCTCAAACTAGGATGTAAACATCAGTCCTTTTCCTAGTGAATACTCCACCTATAAGATCACTGGTTCTGCAGAAGGCCATTTTGTCTTCAGTTTAGCCCCAAAACTCTACCTTCCCTTTCAAAATTGCAAGAAATATTCCTACAAAGGATGTTTGGCAACAGATGATCACTGAGCTTCTGAAAACTGTCTATTGGCTGTAGGAGGCACTGACAGTTCACCATTCTTCCGTGTTGGAGGAGTCACACTCATAGTGTTTGCTGGCAAATGTGCATGTTCTGCAGGTAGCACGACCACCTTCCCTTCTTTCTGCCAGAATCTTTCACTCAGGAAGAAACCTACATTTTTGGTTGATCCATCACACCTATGTAGCAATGAGATGCCTGTCTGCCTTGTCCCCCAGGCTGCAGGGAGTCAATGAGATGACCAAGAAGATAATTGCGTATTTATTTTCAGAACTTACAGACTGGGATGGAGTCACTAAAAGAAAAGCAGGATTTCGCTGCTCTGTTAGGATGTACTGAATTATCATTGCCTTCAACATGACAACAGGAGATGCTAGTCAGAACTTGACTATACCAGAACTTGTTTGCACACATGGGAAAGCACTTTGAGTGGGACTCATCTTACTCGAATGTAGACATCTCCAGCTGAGCTCAGCCCCCAGGCCCTCTTCAGCATCAGCAGAAGAAGATTGCATCTGATGTTTATTAGAAGTCTGTGTTGCAAGCAGAAAAATACACTCTGGTGCTCACCAGCTAGAGCTCCACAGCCTGGGACAGCAACCCCAGCGGTTGATCTTTGTGTTGCATACACCTCCTTCTAGCAAGCCTCCTGCCCATCCCTGCTGACCACATTTGGGCTGCAAGCACTCCTCCGTACGCAGCTCTCTGCAGACAGGCTTCTGTTTTCACAGCTCAGCTAATGAGGAAGGAACGTGCCTTCCTGAAACCTGCAACTCTCCTTTTTTCTTCCTACAGACAGTTCAAAGCAGACCTAGCTTGCAGGGCTGTGAGAAAACAGGTGCCTCAGAAAGGAGTGGTGAGACTTTCTGCAGAAGTTTCTCCATTTAGGAATGGCTGCTGTTGTGAGGACACAGGAACATCACTTTCCGACATGACCAGAACTGGCTTCCCTGAGCATGGGTGTCTTTGAGTGGTATGCTGAAAGCTGGCTTGTTATGAAAACCAAGCAAGTTGTCCAGAGAGTACTACTGAAGTCACAGCAGAGCCATTTTGCAGCTCCTGTGCAGAGGCTCGGTCTGCTCTTAATGGATGTGCTGGATAACCATGCCAGAAGGAGTGTGGTTTTCCTCATGAAGGACTGCAGCGCTAACAGGCACGCTCCTACATTGATGTAAAGGTGCTTTATAGAGCCGAGGCCATTTCTTATTCTCAAGGGAATTATAACAAGAGCAGAAAGCACCATTAGGTTGACGTAATCACATCAGGACAGTGCACTGTTTGAGCTATACCTGCTAGACCCAGAGGCTCTCCCAGCCCCGCAATGTGCAAGACACTCTGCACAAGCTCTTGCGACAAGACTACAGGACAGCTGCTACACCAGACAGCAGTAGGTCATTTTGGCTCTTATCAGGCGTTTTTGAAGTTCTCAGGGCTTTTCTCCTGCTCCTCAGACATCATTACATTTAAGCATCAGACAACGATTTGGGGAACTGATGAATTACATCCCGGACTGAGCCTTCACTGATGCAGAGAGGCCAGAGGGGTCTGCCAGAAATAATTGTGTTGTAAAGATGAAATAGAAGTTCAGGAGATGAATGCTGTTCAGCCTGGTTCATCAGGTGACCCAAAGACACAGTGGTACAAGGGGAGTGACAGCTAGGCTTGCTTGTGGGAGCATGCAGCCTGAGACAACCGTGCAAGCTTCACGTTCTACATCTGACACTGCCAATCTCTGACTGTTCTAGCATGTAAAATTAAAGGGATGGTGTCACCAAGGTACACTCCTTACAGTTCGCTGTTATCTGGAGGGCGGTGGACCCCCTACGATTCTGCTTGTGCTTACAAAAAACATCTAGGTCATTAAAGCACAGGTGTCTGCTACAGGGTCATTCCCTACATCTTCCAGGAGCTGATATGATTTTGTAGCTCCTTTTATTCTCTCTTGGTCTGATGGCAGCAATAGTAACACATCTGCATTTTAGGTGTTGCTATCATGCTGTGATTTTGCTGTGATATTGCACATCCCAGTCTGCTGCATTTCACCCGGGGTTGTTACTCTGCTCCTGGTCCCCAGGTAGCTCTGGTCCAACACTTCCACCAGGTAAAGCACAATTACCTCCTCTTGATATTATCACAGTTCTCACGCTTGGGAAATCCAAGCTTCCTGTAGCCACATATGAAGCCCCACCTCCCTCCCTTCTTGCATGGAAAAATGACAAGACTGCAGAGGAAGCCTGGAGAATACCAGAGCTCAAGGTGGCCAAAGGAGGCAGCTCCAACAGTTTGGAAAAATAACCTCTTGACCTTTTAAGATGGTCTGATGATTCGAGGGTGAAGGATAATGCCCATCCTAGTATCCCACGCCTCCCACTGCGACCATGCCGGAGGCAGGTCCTAGCTGTACATGCATCCAACACCCTTGCATGGCTCTCAGGTGGTGTGCACAGCATGGACACTGGAAGGCACCTGCAGGAGCAGGCACTGTCCCAGACAGAGGTGATACAAGATGAGATCCATGGCTGCAGTGCACATGGATGTTGGTCAGAGGGCTGGCCACTGCCCATGAGGAGCAGCCAACAGCAAGGACCACCCAATGGAGGGGTGCAAATGAAAAGGTCACACTTTATTATAAAGCATATTGGTAAATATGGACCTATTGTAGAGGGTCCAGAGGAGGGCTACAGAGATGATCAGAGGGCTGGAGCACTTCTCCTACGAACACAGGATGAGAGAATTTGGCTTGTTCAACCTAGAGAAGAGAAGGCTCTGGGGAGACCTCATTGCAGCCTACCAGTATCTAAAGGGAGCCTACAAGAAGGCTGGGGAGGGACTTTTTACAAAGGCCTGGAGTGACAGGACAAGGGGTAACAGCTTCAAACGGGAAGAAGGGAGATTTACATTGGAAATTAAGAGGAAGGTGTTCACTCTGAGGGTGGTGAGACATTGGCACAGGTTGCCCAGGGAAGTTGTGCGTGCTCCATCCCTGGAGGTGTCCAAGGCCAGGTTGGATGGGGCCTTGAGCAACCTGGTCTAATGGGACGTGTCCTTGCAGGGGGAGCTGGAACTAGATGATCTTTGAGGTCCCTTCCAACACAAACCATTCTATGACTCTATGTTTCTATAAAATAGTTTCTAAAGTGTTAATAAATGATTAGCAGAGGCTTTCAGCACCTTGTGGACAGGCACTTCTGAGCACCTCAGAAGTATTGCCTGTAACACCAGACAAGCTGCATATTAAAACTGCTCATTACCTGCTTTAATCCTTTCAAAACAACTTCTAATTAGATGGAGCCTGAAAGAGGGCTGGCAGGTGGGATGTTTTTCTGTTCTGAAAGACAGTTGTGAGCTCCTGTGTGCTGCACTGCTGGGCTCAAGACGTCCCATTTCAGCCATGGTTGCCAGCTCCTACCAGGCTCCTCGGCCAGTGACCCAGGGAGGCTGATGAGTTGTGGGTTTAATGGTGAGTAGGGACAGCAGGTTTGGGAGGGAGGAGGCTTCATTTCTCAGGGTGGGAAGGAGCAGAGTGTCAGGCCACCATGACATGGGGTCCTGCAGAAAGAGTCTGTCAGTAGCAATGGCTCTTCTGCAGGTGACCTGAGTTCCAACTCAGGCCAGCTCATCAGAGTCTGGTCCAGCTCATCTCAGTCAAGCCCTCCAAAGTCCAGGCATGGCGCGGCTGAGGGTGTCTCAGACCAGCAGCCCCCACACCCCATCCTGGTTCAGGGAATCAAGCCAGACATGAGCCAGGAACACCCTGTTTCTGCGGCCATTTCTGTGCCCGGCTTACTGCCTGGCTGTGGCTGTCTGGGGTGAAGACAACCAGCAGAGCCAGGCAGGGGTCAAGGCAGTGTGGAGCCAGCCAGGATGTCCCTCTGCATGGCTGCCCTCAAAGGCTGCCATCAGGCCACAGTGAGGCAATGGGCCAGCAATGCCATGCACTCATCCCACCAGCCCCTAGGAAGGAACCATCAAAGGAAACTGCCTCAGCTGCTGCAGCAAATTAATTCTTTCCACTTCTGGGAGGAGAAACTACCCTGTGATTATCTGCTGCCTCAGTTTCCACAGCTATGCAATGGAGAAAGCTCCCTCCTGGGACCTGGGGAAGAAAGAGAGCTTTCATGGTGAGAGGATACTAGGAGACCAGGATAAACAGCCTTGAAAGGATGCAGGATGCCCTTTCCTCAAAAGGCAGGTTGACACTTGAAGCTGCAGGCAACTAGCTCCTGCTTTGGTGGGCTTGCGATGCTGGTGGGGGATGGCTCGAATAGCTGCCCTTGCCTAGTGTTTCTAACTTACAAGATAAAACTTAAACACTCATTAAAGTAGCACTTGGCAGAAACCCCATCCTCAATTACAAAAATAATTCCTTCTGGGTTTTTTTTGTTTTTTTGTTGTTTTTTTTTTTTGTGAGTCTGAGGCCTTTGGGGCCTCATAATCTAATTAAATAAAGCTTTCTCACTTTCCTCTTGCCTGCTCCCCTAGCTTCTGTTGTACCAGCAAAGACAAATATCTATTTTTAATTTAGCAGAATCCCCCTGCATCATGTATTCCTTTCTGGCCAGAAACCACCTCTGCTCTCCCCATGCCTGTGTGCTGCTTGGGCAGGCTGTGTCCATACTCTGGTTGCTTTTGTCCCTAGAAAGCATCTGAAAAACTGGGGTCCCTCTTCACCTCTATCCACTTACACTGTCAGGGTACCCAGTGGCCTTTAAAGGAGCCAACACATAGAGCCTGCAGGAGCTGGGCCCCCCCCAGGGCAAGTTCTGTCTCTCTGAGTGCAGATCTCATCCAAGTCTGCAAGATCCATCTGCCAGGATGTGTAGTGGTGAAAGGAAGCTGCCTCTGGACATGCAACAGGGAGAAGTTGTGGGTGAGCTGGAGAAGGTGCCATCCTCTCCTTCTGAATGCATCCGAACCCAGCCAACATCAAGTGGCCATGCAGAGAGGAGAGGGACATCTGCAAGTGGGACTAGGGCTGGCTGTGGAGGACACTGCAGTCAGCAGGTCCTGATTTGTATAGAGTGGCATATGGATGTGTATCCAAGCTGGCTTCAGAACATCCAGCCCCAGATCTGCTGCTGGAGGTAGGTGGGAATGTACCATAGGGAATTTCCTCTCCATCTCTACGAGGCTCTTTCCCAGAACCATGTGAAATTTTTTGGAAAAATTGTTCATTGGCTGAAAATCGCAATTATAGGTCAGCTAAATCTTACCTACATTTGTGATGCATTTGTGCTGAAACCCCTGATGAGCTGGGTTTTAAAAGAATCCTCAAAGCATAAAAAAAAAAAAAGGTCACAAGAATGGAGCTTTATGCTTTGAATTTGGAGCATGTAAGCAAATACAGAAAACAAAAATTGGTAACAAAAATTGAAACCCTTCAAAGTTCAGTGTTACAGCATTTCACTACAATCTTACAATTTTTAGAGGATTTAAAAGTAAATAAGATTTGGGTCAAATTTGTTTTTTCCTATCAATAAAATAATAGAAAGAAAACTGTCACACAGGAGGAGAAGCTGGAGAGTTGGCTGAGCTCACATTATTCTCCCTGGGTTTTTCAGTATGGTTAGTGAACCAAAAGTGTGAACCTGGGTCTCATGTAAGTTCTCCTGCTTGATGCTGATCAGGAGAACTCAGAGGCACATCTTCAAGCCCCAAAAAGGGGGAAGTTCTGGGGTTCACCCTCCTAACACAGACCTGCAGGTTTTGTCTTTTGAGGGGTGTTCAGTTCTCCATCACAGAACCACAGAAAGGCCACAGAGAGATAAGGAGCTCAGCTGCATCTCAGCTGGATGAGAGATACAGAATGGGAAGTGGCCACACAAGCCACCAAATCCAGCTGTGATCCCTCATCCCAGAAAACACTTCATCCAGAAAATCACACGGCAGTCCCCAGTGCGCTTCTTGCCGCACTCCCAACACTCTTGGAGCTCCAGGGGACACCAGAGGCCTCTGTGATGCTAAAGTATTTCAGCTGGAGAGCAGGAGGTACAAAACCAGTGGGCTACAGCTTTGCCAGAGTGGAGGCTTTGGGAGATGACCCTAGGAACCAAAGCATGTCCCATGCTGTAGAGGAAGGCAGAATGGGATGAATCCAGTACCCATCCTGCTTGAAAGAAAATGTTGGCCCTTCCCTGCACCCTAGTGAGGTATCTCAAGGAAGCCACAATGACAGGGCATCCCACCACCATAAGCCACTGGGAGCCATTCAGGTGCCTCAGAGAAGAAGAGGATCTAGGCGGAGATCAAGTGAGCCCTTCCTGAGCTGCTGTCATGAAGATGACACCCTGACTAATGTGCATGAGAACTCTCAGAGTGGCACTGGGAGGCTGCCTTGAGGTGTGGTCTCCTTTTCTGGGTCCCAGTATGAACACAACTCCTACCCAGGACACAGGGACAGGTTGTTCATACAAAGAGCCCTACAGTAGATAGCCTGAGCCACCTGCCAGTCTTGCCTCCTTCACAGGATCAAAAGTGTGGTGGTTACTGCCCAGGTTGGACAAGTACCTCTCCACCAGTGAGTCCAGCCTGCCAGCCACCTCCTCAGGGTCACAGAGGAAATGAGGGAAGGAGTCAGAACTGCCCCTGGCCCCCTGACCTGTGATTCCTGCACAACAGCTACAGAGAAGCATCATGAGCCTATGTGCAGAAGGTACCACTCCTTTGGCCGCATCTAACCACTGGGAGAGTCTAGATGCACTAAGCCTCCCATGGACGCTGTCCCAGAACATCCCTGGGAAAGGCATATCCCTGCTGAAAAGGCAAGGAGGACATTTTCACCCTCAGCAGATCTGGCAAGGAGATGTCTCCAAAGCAGGGATTTTATCAAGTGGCAGAACAAGCAGCAACCTCAAGAGATGTGACCATTTACAGCAGTAGATCACCCACTCCAGTGACTGCTTGTATACAACCTCCAAGTAGACCTTTCCCTCAGCAGGAATCACTCTACCCTTAGCCAGCACTTTGGTGGCAGTAGCCACAGCTCCCACCCAGCCCAGAGATCATCATTCCAGGAACACTGTCAACCTGTGCAAGTCAGCAAGGCCACACACAGATGTCCAAGCTGAGCAGGCCTCTCCATTTCCTTCTGGCAACAAGCACCAACTCCAGCTTTGGGCAGAACCACTGACACTACATGGGGCAACTCCACAGATGGAGAAGGCACTCCAGACTTCAAAGGAGACTTTTCACTTCAATCTCTTCAACCTGGTGGCCTGACACACTCAGCACTGTGTGCCTTGTAGCACACACACACATGGCATGGGCTGAAGCTTGTGGTAACACCAGATAAAGGGATCTTCCTCAGTGGGAAATCCCTTGGAGGAAGGGGACAGAAAGGTGTCAGATCATGAGATGGAGGGAAGACAAGGGATGAGGCCCTAGGTTGAAGTCAAGAAGAGCTGTATGGGGTATTATGGCATGGGAGATGAGCTGTGAGCAGCACCAGCAGGGAGAACAGAAAGCCAAGACACCTGCAAAGGTTTCACACTCAGAACTGGTTGCAACCGTAAAGATATAAGGCAGATACCTCCTGCCAAGCACTAAGTATTCAAGTCTATGTGAAGAGCCATGTGATGGGCCAGATAAGGAGGACACCAAAGAGGGCTTCATTTTAGTTACCCTGAACGAGTAAGGTAGGTAGCAGTCAGAAAAGTGTTTTCTCATCTTGGACACTACAGAAGCTGGTGTAAAACTGCTTAACTCCCTCTTGCCACCCACTGTGCAGCTCTAATGAATGGGCTCAGCAAAGAGCACCGCACAGTCTTCATGAATTGATTCCCAACACTACCATCCTCCCGCTGCACCTACAAACAGGACTGCACCATCTTGATACCAAACAGGCCTAGTGGTCAGAGAGAGGGGCTTGCTGACAGAGCTCCAGCATCTGCCACTGTCACCTTGGCGAAGTCACTTGACCTCATCAAGCCTTGGTTTCCCCAGAGGAAAATACAGCCCTGCCCACCTAGGATGGACTGAAGAGTGATAACATTCTGGGACAAGGAGGAAGCTCAGTATTAATTCAGAACTTCTTGGTTTCCAGCCTCACAGATACAAGAGGATATCCAGGGAAAACCACCCACTTCAGCTGCACTTGTGCCTAACTTTTAGGGGGAAAGAAGAGACAAAATGAGAACCATCCATTTTGTGAATCAGCCATCTCTCTGACTTCCACTCCCGGTTCTGCCGCCCACTTTCAGACTTTAGCCATTGTTTGCTTGGACTTGGAGAGGAAAAATCATGCTAAAGAAAATCCTAGCTGAATCACACACTTTGGAGCAGTTGCAAGGACCAATTTGACAAGGACATGGGGATTTAGCGTATTTTTAATATGAAAATATCTAATGATAATATGCTACACTTGTGGCTAAAAACATTATCTACTGACATGGGGGGAATTTAAGCCGTGATATCAGCTACTATAATGCAGGCCTGGAACTCCATGCAAATATTACCCTGATCCAACAGCTACAAAGCTCTGTTTATCCTAGTAATTAATTCTCTCTTACGTTTAGTGCTACAATTAGAGAAACACTGCCATTCTGACGGGCTTGTTTCCACCACTGCCTTTTGCTATATTTACATCCCCACAATAGGCTTGGTCTTAGAGAGGAGGGTGAAATTGCGTTTATGGAGACAATGCCACATGCATTCCCAAAGCATTTTATAGACATAAAGTTAGGTTCCAAATTGCCCATTTATTGTGTGAGCACACAATGAGCTCAGATTAAATATTGACTAAAGCCACCCTGACACTCAAAATAATGAAGATGAGCACAATAGTGTGATTTACTCCCAGACGCTGGAGAAATACACATCTGTAACATATAACATGCCCTTCCCACAGATACACTCTTTGTATTCGAGCTAGCCTTAGGCAGGAAAATTTCATTCTCATAAATTACGGATTTTCTTTCCCAACTGCCAACACATTCTATTACCAGTTGCAAAGGAAACAAATGTAATTATAATGATAATTTTAAAACATCATTCCCCAATACAGTGATGAGCAGGTGACTGGCTCCTTGTATCCTTAAAGTTGAGGCAGGAAAATGGAAGATGAGCATGGCTAAAATCAGAGTTCCTTCCCTTTTGTCCCCCAAGATGTGGGAGGTGTGGGCATGGCAGGTATCTTTTGAGAAAGTACTACCAGCCTTAGCCATGCTCTGAAAACTATCTGTCCTTCTCACGCCTTCCTCCTCACCAGACTTGTAGAAGAAATTCAGGGAGACACTGATGCTAATATAACAATTACGATAATAACACAGTGCTGAACAGGGGGCAACACATAGCCTGCACAGCAGCCTGACCTCTAAATCCCCTAATATGGTGCTGCTTCATTGAAGATTAAAAGAGATTGTAACCTAGCCCAGACAAAAAGACACAGGAGGCAAGGCAGGATCTCGCTCGGCAGCGAAGCCCCACTCCAGTCCAGATGCAGTCATATCACTTCAGCTTCTCTGTACCATCTCCATGACAACCATGTAATTTGGATGCAATAACCACTGCCGGATTGATCTTTAAATGTAGCTTTGTTATAAAACAATACCACACATGTCAGGCTCAAGATGAAGAGAAGTAGCCCCTTACCAACCAGGACCGCTATTTAAGAGCCCCCCTTTAATTTTTGGCTCCTGAACAGCCTCACGTTTCAATAATTGCGTGGATGAGTGGATTTAAAAGCAGTAACAGTGAACACCATTTGTGTGTGTGTGTACAGCACGCTGTAGTGTAACATCTCACCCGAGAAACCCCATGGAGAGCTGGAAAAATGTGTCAACGTATATTCAGAGAATGGGCATCTTTCCACATGCACACATACACACACACACACACACACACACACACACACACACACATGTCGGGGAGATTCAATCTCTAACGACTGAAGCATGCAGCCGATGCATCAAATAATCCTTATAAGAATCGAAACCGCTGTAACTAAGAAAAATCGGAGGGGAGATCCATGTACCGCATGACAACGAGGGCAGGGGAGCTCACATTTGCACTTACCTGAGCAATGAGCTGTTTATTTTTTGGTCCCTTCACGAATGCAGCTCCCTTTTCTCCTCAATAAGCCATGCAAAATAATCTGCAGTCCCACCGTCGGAGGAGTGGCCCCGTCCCTCCCCCTCCACCACCTTCCTAGACCTCCCTGTTATTGGCTTCCTTCTCCCTCGCTCTTGCTGGCGATGGTTACACCTCCCAGCCTTCCCCCAAGGTGTCAAGAGCCTGCTGGGGATCCAGCGGGCAGCTGGGAGGGGACGGGAGAGGGGGAGGAGGCAGGGAGCGATGGTGAATGGACCCAGTGCAAGGGTGGAATAAAGCCCTTGCTGGTATACCCCCCGGAGGAGCACATGGCAGGAGAAGACCTGCTGCTGGACTGGAAGGCTCCACTCACCACTTGGGCTGCGCAGGAGATACCAACCAGATCCCCAGGGGTGCTGGGGCTCATCACCCCATATGCACCTACAAAGCACTGGGTGACAGCTCTGCTTTCTGCCAGCAAATCATCACCCTTCCTGCTAAGACTGACTTTACAACTGATGCACAACCACACACAGATGTACAACATTGGACATACCTCAAGGATTCAGCCCCGTGCAGACCCCAGCACTGCAGATTGGCTTACTCCATGTCTCTGGACACTCCCACCTGCTGCAGACCCATCTCTTCTCATCTCATCTCATCTCATCTCATCTCATCTCATCTCACCTGACCCCATCCCATCCCATCCCATGGCCAAAGAACCCTGCTTGCCTTCAGGAACAGTGCTGCCCATATGCCTGCCTGCCAAGCTTGCTCCAGAGCCACACCTACCATGGTAGGCTGGACCACACACCCACTCACCATCACTGAAGCCTTTGGCAATGCTGACCCGTTGGCCCTCCTGACAGCTCTTGCATGTGAAGGCAATGTTGTTGTCCACAGGCTAACACAGGTATCTGGTTGACCGAGGTGGACAGGGACCAGTGTGCAGTGGAGAGGCACATGGACACAACACTTCTGCTTTAGGGGCCCTCTTACTTGACTTGCAGACCCAGTGCCATTTGGTGGCCATAATGCACCAGGAGTGTCTATGGGTGTACAGGTGAGAAATGGTGGGTGCTCTCTGGTTCAAGTTGCCCACAAGCCTGTGGTCCCTCAGCCTGAGCTGGCTGGGGCAGTCACCAGCTACTGGGATCCTTCCCCCGGAGCTGGAGCACACCTTTGCACTGGGATTGCCCAAATCTTGGTGACCCAGGATGGTCACCCATCTGTTCAAATGCTTCACAGGGATGTGTGATGCCTGCCCACCCTCAGCCTGTACCCCATGTGCCTCATGGTGCCCTGAGAACCTCATGCATGCACCATCCTCCCTTCTAACAGCTTGCAGGGGACCAAGGGCTCCCTCAGCAGCATGCAGGGAGAGAAGAACCATGCCGGACTTTTATGTCGAGGAAGAGGAGTTTGGTATCTGCCCCAGATGCATATTCCAAGACAGCTGATGGCTTCTGGATTTCCTGGAGAAAACTTCTCCCTAGACCTTTGTGCCTCTTGGAAATCTTGTTCCAGAGGATGCACACTGCTGAATGAGCGAACAAACCCCCAACATCCCAAATTAAAAATATCATTGCAATGCACAGTCATGCATCCCACCACTGAAGCACAGCCATTAGGTGAATTAATGTCCTGAAGCAGCTCAGCAGAACACGGCTGTATATTCTTGCAGCAGGGATACCCCACAGCACTCGGGGTTGTTTGCCAGGGATAGTATCGGTAATGAACCATGTAATGAGCAGCCCTGCAGCAATGCTCAGGAGTTATCCAACACATACAAGTGTGAATGAAGGTTACTGTGCTTGGGGACACACATGCAAATGAATCTTGTGGCCACAGACAAGGGTAGTAAGCATCTGGACAAATCCAGATGTGGGACTGTTAACATCCTATGGGGGTTCTTCCATCCCAGAGAGAGGACTCTCCTTACACCATCACAAAAGTCTGTCCTACTCCGCTCTCTGATCAATTCTAATGTATTTGTAATCAACCCATTATCAGGTTAGGGTGCTTTAACAACAAAAAAAACCCCAACCAAACAAAAAAGCACAATCGATATTAATCAGTCTATTTTACTGTTCAGGTCTGAAGGCAAGTAACGAAATCCAATTTCTGCCCAGCCAGTCCTAGGAAGTGACATTTTGCAGCACGAGAAAATGAGGTTCTAGTTTCTAAGAATACATCCACTAGTGGGGCTCTAAGTTAACTGCATTATCAACCATTCTGCTCCAAGGAACAAGCCGATCAACAGCTGGATTTGGAGAGAAACCTCTGCGCATCCCTTGAGCAGGGTGGTTCTTGTCTTTTTCATTAATGAGACACTCCAAACAGTATCAGAGTACTAAGATTTTCCCTGGATTGCTGGTAGATTTGTGTTAGATGCCTTGCATATGTAAGAACAAGTTTTTTTATTAAGAAAACTCCTAAATTATAGCAATTTTGGATATGCTGTTTAATTGCCTGCATGAGCATGTGAATATGCAGATGCCGTTTGCCATCTGGGACATGAGTTCTCTGGGGAAGCAGGAGCAACCTAGGGAGAAGCCACCTTCCTTCCACAGCAACACCAAGGGAGCCACCCTCTGATCTCCAAACACATGAAAACACACGTCTGGGAGACTTCCAGGCAGCTGGGAGTTGCACGAACCAGAACTAAGTACCACAGACCACACAACAGGCATAGACATTAACCAGCTACGCTATACAGACCATGGAAACACTCCAGCTAGGCTGATGGGAGACATGACACCTGGGAAAAGACGGAAGCTTGTGGTCCTAGTTCATGGTCATGTCCTCCCATGAGATCCACTGATAAACCTGAGCTCCAAGGCTGGCTGCTCTGCAGCCCCATCTCTGCTCCCGCTTCGCTCTGAGTGGAGCAGCCCTGGCTTCCACATACCCTACAACCCCACAAGGTTTATTGACTTCACCTGACCATTTTGAAAATGTCTGAACTGCGGCTTAATGTCCATATTTGAAATGCTGCATCCCTGTTACAAGTAGTTCTCTAACCATGCCCTGCTGAAGGTTCATAGTGTGGCACACAAGGACGCTCCTGGGTGCTGTTCAGCCTTCTCCTTAATTTCTTTAGTGAAAACATCACAAGTGTTTTCATGTGCCAAGGAATTATTTTGCTTCCATGTCTTCCCACAGATGTTTCTCTCAGGAAATCCTTTGGATTTTCCATCTGGGACTCCCTAAACTTCAGTATAAGTGATTTTCATGGAAGTCAGAATTAGGAGAAAGCTCTGCAAGGACCTTGCTGCAATGATCTTTGCAGGCAGTGTGGGCAGAGGGACGTGGAGGGGAATAACAGCCCTCGAAGAAGAAGGGTCTACCCTTGTAAGCCTTTATCTACATTTCTCTTGACACTTAAAATGAGCTCTTTGTTCTGGATAATGGCTGTCCTGAGAAGTCTACCCTGGAGCTGTTTGAGCAGGCTACTGAAATGGTGGTTCAATTCAGGGACACCAGAGCTGGTGGGGTGATGGTTCCTCATGGCTATTCTGGGGGCTGAGAGAGCTGAGGTCTGTTAGTCTCACCCTGGGTGGCTGGATGACAGGAAGAAATGATGCTTTAAAACTAATCATGAGAAAAAGGGTGTATGGAAAGAGCTCCTTTAGAGCTCTGAGGGCTGCTAACAGGTTTGTAAGTCTGGGAAGGTGGAAAGGGGCAGAGGGAATAGGAGAGTCTCTCAGAAGAGGGTCCAAGGAAAACGTAGAGCTTTATGCATGTGCATGTAAGCATATGGACCTGCAGAGACCCCACCATGTGCAACTTTTTGTTGGATTGGGGCTGAAGTCTTGGACACTCAACATAGACCCACAGCTGGCTCCTCTTCTCCAGTTGAATTGGTTGGTGCTCCACAATGACTTGTTCTGGGGTGGTTCATGCTTGGTGTGGGGTCACAGAGCCACTGGGGACTACAGTGCCGTGATGGGTCAGGAGATGGTGGGAGGGAGACGTTTTGAAGGGGGAGTTGCAGGACCCTGTGAAATGTGTCCTGCCAGGACAGCCAGCTGAAGACTCTTTGGCCTAAGAAGTTTGGAAAGCCCAGATGAAATGTGTCCTCCAGTAAAGAAGCTGTCGCATACATAGAGCATCTTCACCTCAGGAGAAAGCCTCCCAGCCTAAAAGTAATAGTGCTGATGGCAGGTACTGTTAGATCCAGAGGCCATAGCCCACACTCGCAGCCTTTCCTGCAGGAAGAGGAGGAAGGGAACAAGGTGGCCTTGGAGATAAGGTGTGATCAGAAAGTCCACTGACTGTGGACTGTTGTCTGAGTTACAGCCATACAGGGGAAGACAGCCATGTGCTGAACTACACCAAGAACTTCACCCTGGGACAAACTGTCCATCAGTTAATTAACTCATGGGGGAAATGACTCCAATCCTGATCCCAGCACTTGAATCTAAACACCATGTTTGGTGTCACCTTGCAACCATTGTCTCTTCCTAGGTGACAAAGCTCAGCTACTGTAAGCATTTTCCCCTAGGACAAATTATTTTCCAATTCCCCATATAACCTCCTCCTGGATATACATTCAAGTGGAACTTTTTTAATGGCTCCATAGAAGTCTGGTTTTCTACACCATAGTTCATTCTTAAAGCTCCTCGATAACTTCTGGGTCCTAGTCCAGGACTCAGACTTGAGAACCAACCTGGCCAGTGCCCAGCACAGTCACTGTTATCACCAATGCCCTCTGGAAGTCCTGAGATTACACTGTCCACAGCACAAATCTGCCATGTGAGGATTAGTCACCGCTCTCATGCATCCAAAGAAATCTTGGTGTGCGCAGGAGATTTCTGATCCCCTGCCCAGTGTAGGCATTTCTGCCTGGGAAATCCCAGCCTGGAATATGGGAGGCATCATTCGTGACATTTCAGGTGCTGGCAGAAGGCAAGCTTGATGATCACTCTCTTCACTTGTTATCTTACTGCACATCAACTTTCAGATGAGTCAGCGTCCTCCAAAACATGATCTTCCCTCTGCTCGTAGGGGTTCCTGAGCGTATGAATTTGCACTTGTCTTACTGAAAGCCCATCATCGACACCAAACCAGCTCCCCAAGCAGACTCAATCACTCTTAGCATCTGACTTGTCCTAATTTCACTAACTTTTAGTGTATGAAAACGGTATCCTTAGCAACTGATCTGAGCAAAATCTAGGAGGTCCAGCTGGGAGTCTGCTATTCTTCTGGCTACAAGGGGTCTGCAGCACCTCTTCCATGTTCTATTATATTCCAGTGCAATGAGTCTCCCTCTGTCTGCTGTTCATCGTCTCACCAAAACAAATATAATCCCATTTTGTCTAACTCGAGGTGCAGGTAACCTCATAACCCAGTGCTCCAGGTACCAATAGACATGAGATATCAACACCTTAAAAGCGTTTCTCAGCCATGTCTTATGGAGCTCTTCCATGTAGTTTTTCCAGTCCTAGATACGTACAAACATTTCCATTTATCAGTTGCCATTTAAAATGCTGCCTGGTTACTACTGGAGCAAGAAGCTTTCCATCATCTCTGCAATATATGAACTCAGCCAACTGCTTTTCTCCAGAAATACTAATCTTTGGCTGGACACTTCTTTTTTTGCAGTATTAGAGCAGGCTCTTTTACCACCTTAATCTAAGAGCAACACGCAGCATTTATTTTCTTCCTGACATACATGCATATAAATGCGCATACATGAACCCTGTCTTACAGTTCTTAATGTGAGCAAACATCATTTTCATTGACTGGTCTTTCAGATCAGCCTTCCAGGTCTTGGTATTACATAACACTTAATCCCCAGTTTTCGTTACTTAATCCCTTCTTTTTCTATTTGATTTTTTTTATTACCGTTTTTATTTCTGCTTTTCTCTTCCTTAACAATGGTAGATTCTTAACTAAGGAGATCTTTGATGACTGCAAGGCTGTGTGCATGCTGTGGAGGAGACAGCACCTGTCAAAGTTTTCTTAAACAATCTTCATTTAGAATACACACTAGTTTGTCTCAGTTTTTCCACCAATTGTTTCTTGCTGGTAATTGTTCTCAACTTAGGAAAATTGACCACTTTTAACAGCCTTGCATATATATTATCAATTTAGGATTACATTCTGCTTGTAACAAATGCAATTAGCTCATTTAAGCCACCATTAATTCTGCGATCAGTAATCAATTCACCTTCATCTGCCGGGTTGAGCTCTGATCCAGAATTACACCAAATTCACTGCAACACTTTTGGCAACAGAAAATTATCATCTGTCATTTTTAGAAACACTGGGGCTGTTATTGGCAGCAGCGCAAGTCCTTCAGCATCTATCCCTGAGGCTGAAAAGCTGTTCTGGGAACATGGATTTTCTTTCACTTTCTTATGAAGATGTTTAGGGAAGCTATTTGTCCAGCCCCTGGTTCGATCTGATACTCTGCAGGGATACATCTGCGCTGGGACATATCAACTTGAACCTGAGTGGAAGAGCAGCCCTTGGCTGTATATTAGGACAAGTATGAGGATGATGTCATGGAGTCATCATAGAATCATGGAAAGGATCCCATTGGATTGGAAGGGATCTCAAAGATCACCTAGTTCCGGCCCC